>VUQI01029684.1:0-32713 GCA_015106735.1 Paratilapia polleni | reverse complement strand
AAGTGCTTGCTCATAGGGGGTCGTCTGATTGTTGGGGTTTCCTGTCTTTTCTGTCTAATATTGTAGGGTCTTTACCCTAAAATATAAAGCGCCTTGAGGCGACTGTTGTTGTGATTTGGCGCTGTACAAATAAAATTGAATTGAATTGAATTGAAAGTTTTTTTGCATTATTTGAGGTCTGAAACCACTGGACCTTTGTTGGTATTTTGACCATTTTTCATTTTCTGCAAATAAATGCTCTAAACGAAAATATTTGTATTTGGAATTTGGGAGTTATGTTGTCAGTAGTTTATAGAATAAAACAAAAATGTTCATATTACTCAAACTTATACCAATAAATAGCAAAATCCGAGAAACTGATAATTTTGCAGTGGTCTCTTAATTTTTTCCAGAGCTGTATATGTCTGACCCTTGATGTGACTTTCATGTCCTAGTGTGGCTCAAACTGAATTTGACATAGATTAGAAATTCTTTAGGGAAGTATTTATGAACAATGCATTAACAATCAGGTAGATACTCATTCAATCCTTGCTCACTCTTTTGTAATGTAAAAAAATTGTTTTCGAGAGTTGCATATTATTTTACTGGATTATGCTGGTATTACACATATTTTATTGTTGTTGGGCAAATACTGTACAATATTTACTTCTGAAATTTGCTGCAGCAGGATAATAAATTACAAAAAATAAATAAATAATAAATCTATGTATACTCTGTATGTACATCCCACCAATATTAAAATGCTGCTGGTCTCACAAAATATGAACCTAAATGAATAATTTGTTTAAAAGATGAGTAATTTCACTTAAAAAAATAATGCCCATGATATGTCTGCATGGCTATGCTTTGTGTAAGGATCCCTGTAGGTGTGTTTTGGTGTTCAGCACCTCCACATAGGTGTGTGTATGAAGCCAAATGTTATCAACTGAAACTGTATTTGAGTGCACAGTTGTCAAGTGCCTTTATGAATCCAGAAGTGAACATCTTCTGGTTTTTATAATGAGCCTGCTATGTGCTCACATGCTGTTCCAAACAGCAAGCACAAAGTTCTCTGCCTGTGCTAGTGTGTGTGTGTGTGTGTGTGTGTGTGTGTGCATGCATGTATGGAATTTCAGAAAAAGGCGCATCAAACCTGTGGGAATGAAAAAAAAAAAGATATTAACAAAAGTCTATTGAAAAATGATAAAATCATTAAAATGGGAAGTTGCTGGAAGAATGAAAAACACTGTATAATGTCATACTCAAAGCAGTCCTTCACACGCGATGGGATTAGCTGATGGTGGGCACACTGTAACCGCAAAGCCAGGCTGAGCATCTTTTGTGTTAGTGTGTGTTTAACACAGGGTGTGGTGACATCAGTAGAATCACAGTGACATACACTCAGATACCAGTTTATTTCATATATAACAGAAACCTCTTTGATCAACAAATCCAACAATCCTTATTTTTTCCAGCATTTTTGAGTCCTCATAACTTCTTTAAGCACAAGAGATATCCATATAAAATATTCAGGACTGAAAAATGCATTTAAGGTCTGCTACACACTGTAACCAAATCATTTTTTCATCATCATTTTACACTCACTTCAACTGTCCAAATCTAAAGCCAAAATCTCATTTTTGTTCAGCACAGTATTCTCTATAAACAACTTAGAACATCAGTATCATGGGATACATCATAGTTTCAATAGAAAATGGCACCTATTTACTCTCTATGACACAGAGTAACAGAAACAAGCATTGGTACCCTGGATCTGTCCTGATAATTCAGGAGAGATCCAGGATGGAGAGAAAATGCATTTTGGGTAAACTTTCAAGAGTTACATCACCATGTAGGATAGGTGGTTGGTCAAAACAAGTTATAGTATGTGAAAGGTGTCATGGTCCCTGGATTTGGTCTTAGAGTTTTATGTTTTTCTGTATAGATTCTTGTTTTGGATTCTTATGTGATATATTCGAGTCTTGGTTTCATGTTCATTGTTGCTCTAGTGTTTGAAGTTTTTGGGTTTGTTGAATTTTGATTGTGTGATTTGTCCTCACCTGTATTGATTATGTGCACCTGTGTCTTTTGCCCCTCCGGTGTATAATCCCTAATCAGTCCTTTGTACATATTTATAGTTCAATGTACCTCTTTATCATGTTGTCTGCTTTCTGGCTCCTTCTGCTTTTCCTTAGAAAAATATTTTTTAATCAATATTTTTTATTTTGTGGACTTTGTTTCAAAAAGTCTCAAAATCACCAATTCAAGCTTGATTTTTGTTACTGTATTTTGTGTTCTGCACGTGGGTCCTCCAATCCATAATGAGACAAAAGATCACTTTTTTTTTGTCTACATTTTGATAATGGGCTCATCTTCTAGGCATTATTCCTTCTGTGTCAAAATGACTTTTTTTGTTTACACATTCACATTATTCAAACAACTTTAGGACCTGAAGAAAGTTGACAAAATTGTTGCAAGAATAAAAATTAAAAAAAAAAAAAAATCTGATTAAAATTTCTGGAACTTGATGGAAGCTAAAGCAATTAATGCCCATGAAGCCTTTAAGGTAAATGAGATTGCCCATGACTGTAGGTCCATATTGACAAGCTCTCATGACACTCACAGTAAAGTCAAAATTGATGACTTTGCTGTGAGTCATTACTTCTTCCTTCCTCTGCCACAGTATAACACTCTCAATTCTCCCAAATGACACGGCCTCAAAAGACAGAAGAAGAAGCCTTAATAAAGCCTAGACCAGATCTTTAAACACCTCAGCTCTGATGACTGGGAGAAAAAAAATCATCCATGATCTGGCAAGGAGCCCGAGAACTACCCAGAAGGCCTGGATAGATATGCATGTGTCCCTGAGGATGTTGTTATGGCTATGCTCACTTCCAGAGGACCATGGATAACACTGGGGAAGAAACAAGCTGCACTCTGATAAAGAAGGTTTCTGAGTCCAGCACTTTCATCCAGCAGCAGCCATTATTTAAAACTACAGCCCAGGCCATGCCATAAATGCACTGCTGAATGCTAGGTTAAGTCACTGCAGTCCTGCTGCTGCAAGAAGAAGTGCAGCTAAGCACCTCAGCCAACTATGTGACATTCTTGGAGACATAATGACACTTACAGGTGACAAAAACAAGCTAGCAAATGCTCTGCTGTCAGCAAAATATGTGTGGATGCTGCAGCAGAAATGGCCTTGTGGACATAACATTGCCAAAAACATTTCCACAGTGCTTTTCAACAGCAATGGAAAGAGTTTGACCTCATGACAAATCCACAATGGTGAAGGGAACCTGCAGCAAAGGACTGCAAAAACTGCCAGTAAAGCAAAATCAGCAAAATAAATGAACCCTTAAGTTGAGGTCTTTAAGGTTTTAGGGTTCATGATATGATACCAAGCAACTGTTTTAACATAAGAGTTTAATAAAGGCTCTCACAGAAGGCATCCTGAGAGTAATTAGTACTTTTTACATAGTTACTGTTAACAATTTTAAGGATTCAGTCCCCCTAAGAAAATTTATTTTTATTATTATGTGGCTATGCATACATGAATGCAAGCTCAACTGGAAATGATGTCATGGTTTTGTATTAAAAATATTTTTTCTCCACTACAACCACTTTTCCCAGGTTCTCAGTGATTATAGTAATTTCAGCAGCTCGTAAGTAGTAATGGAGAAACAACATTGGTGTTCACAGTAGTTTGGACGTGTGACATTGATCAGACAACTTTAGGTCATGAAGAGGTTGTGTTCACAGATGCATTTAATAAAGTTGGATAAAGAAAAAAAGAATATTAAAGAAAAATTCTTGCAAATTTGAACTGAAGAACAAAAACGCTGTATGCCCTATCAGAGGAGAAAAACAGCTGGAAAACTGAATTATTTTATTGACTGTCATGCTGGAGCTCAACTAAATATGTAAGCTATTAGGAGATTGGTCAAAATATTCTGTCAGGAGTCAGTTGAGTTGGGTCTCAAAGATTATGCATACTAGTCCTGACTGGAGTGTTGCAACTCTCTCTGCCAGTAAGATGCAGATTAGAAGTGACCAGTGGTACCATCAGAGAGCGGCGCCTGCCACGTGTTTGTCAGTGAAACAGGCATCCAGACACATCTGCAAGCAGTTGACTGGGTCTTTTCCTGCCGCACTTTTCCTGAGAGATCTGGAAGGGTGACACGCCGATGTTGACCTTATTGTGCCCCACCTGTCACTTAACCTTCATGTTAGATGTCAGTTCCCCTGCCACTGTCATTCAATTGCCCCAGCACTGACACGAAACACGGTGCTTGCACTGTTTAAAGTTGTGACCTCGAACTTAGGGAGGTAAAGAGAAACAGTCACAGAGCAGCTAACAAGCTTTTTAAATATTGCCTTCTAAGTTAAAAACAAGTTCTTTATATGTTCAAACTAATTAAATTGTTTATATGTCAAATAATAGGCAAATCTATATTAGGAAAAAAAGAAACAAAAAAACTTGCATTTAATATTGAATTAGGTGATCCAGGTTCACCTCTCCTTTGGGCAGTCACCCTTCTGTATGTCCATGCCTACGAAAATGACACTGACTCGTAAAGATCAATGGGAAAACCTGAAAACAACCAATTTCTCACCCAAAGTGGTTATGGTCTTCAGCCTTTGAACCAGGAATAATGCCTGTGATAAACTGTTTCAAAAGTTTACATTTTCTTTGCCTCAGGAGCCTTAGAAACGCAAGCTTGTACGGTATAAATCTGTCAGGGCTGCAAAGTTGAGCATATACAGAGTCTTGATTTACACATTCCAGATGGGAAATTGGACTGTGGTGAAGCACTGGAGCATCACGCACACCCTATTCCATCCACTGCCTTCCTCCCCTTTGATGAAGATCCCTTGGGTCTTGGTGGTGAACATTATGATCCACCCAGCAAATAAACAAAAGCAAAATAAAATTAAACGTTGGCTTTTGGGGAGGTACAGCAGAAGCAATGAAAAACATTTGTAGTATTTGGGTTAGACACTTCATCTTATGATCTTGCAAGAAAAGATTTCAGCACATGAAAGCTGGAGCACATGTCAGATTCTGAATATATGAAGATTCCCCACTGGTATAACACAATAAGGCCTTGTTGATGATGTATTCAGACATTTCTCCACAGTTATCTCCTGTGTGAACTTGCACAATAAAAAAAATTATAGAAACAAAGGACTTACAGAGAGGAAAGGACGTCTTGTACTGAGTCATGCGTGTGTCTGCAAGTGCTTATGTGGTGTAGCCAGCACACTTTGTTCCCTAAAGACTTAGCTGGGGGTGCGTAAACAGTGATCCTATGGTGCTGGGCGGAACGATTCAGTGTCAGGGAAAAGGTCAGCTATCGCTGTTCAGCTCCATCAGGTCAGAGAAAAACACAAAAAGAGAAGGAAAGAGCAGGCTAAACTGGTGAGGGACCAGAGAATATGTTTCCAATAGGCCCTAGTCAGGCTGTGTTAGTATCTGCATCCAACACGTGCACCCCGGGGATCATGACCCTCCACTTCCCCTTCCCTCGCTCTCCCCAGTGGGCAAAGCAGCCCTGCAAGGTCACCATAGAGCTAAATGGGGCAGAGGAAGGCACAATATAAACTGACTCCTAGGAAGCACCTTCCCCTAAACAACCCCCACAACACACTCAGGCACACACACACACACACACACACACCCCCTGCACATTTCTAGAGAGGGAGGACTACAGAGGTCCTACCCCATGCCTCCCAGGGTCACTGTCAGCCTGCAAAATCACACCAGCGCCTCAAGTATCAGGCTTGAGGGAGGGGGGCAAATGAGCTTAGGGTGAAGCTTGTGCCTTTTCCAAATGGCAGTGCATCTGCAAAGCAGGTTTAAATCTAAAAGAGAGTTTGGGGCCAAAATTGAGCAAAATTATGCTACTTTTGTAGCACACTATCACTGGAGGCACACTGTTGATCACACTGTAGACTGTGGTACTGTCGACCATGATCACTGTACACATAGGCAGAGGATGGCTTAAATGAAGACAGACCACAAAGACCTTTATGCTGTCTTTAGCTTCTCTGTAAACCCATCCGTTTCTATTATGGCTTTTAATGCCATACGTGACTTGTGTTACCGCAGGTAAAGATCATTTCCAAAGCACTGTCTTTGGAAATTATCTAACCAAAAAGATAGGTAAAAGTTTACTGTGTATTAAACTGTATATATAACTGTTGACATTTATGCTCAATAATTATGTGTAAATGTGTTCATTGGTGTAATATAATAATAATGTTTGTACAAAATAAAAACCAACACTGTGGTATGATAGATAAATAGAGAAACTGATACATACTGTATATCCATTATCTTATCTAAGCAAGGCCTGGTGATTGGGGATAGGAAGTAGACTTGGTGTATTGCTATTATGATGAGACTTTATTGTGGATGAGTAACAGATGACTGAGTGACATCAGTGTTTAAATTTCAGGATATGTGGGAAGGTCATTTTTACTTTATCACAAAATATTACCACAGAAATATTCATAGAAAATGTCCTGCTTGGTAATTAAAGTATTTAAATTAGTTAAACTTTACTCATCCCTGTGTATTTGCAATATTACCATCTTTTCTTTTTTAATTCTTTATTTGAGTCTTAGAGTATTACGTCTGTATCAAAAACAGACCACATTCAACAAAATATAAAAATCACCACTTATTTACCAAAAAGTTAAGATGTTATGTATTGAGCCAAAAAACAGATTATTCCGCCTGACAGAGGAAAAATAATTATTAATTAAGAAGGGCTATCTAATTTAATTAGTTCTTTTGTTTAGGAAATGAACAGACTGATCGAAATATGTGGATGTGTCTTCCAATGCATAACCATGAAAATAACAGGAGGGGCTGGAGGAGGGGGAAGAGGATAAAGAGAAAGGAAAAACATCCCTGGCTAATTTAAATACAGTCTTATTAGTCTAATGACCAGAGTCTGTGATCACTACTCATCACCATTAATGCCACAACTCTCTCCTACTCTGATTGCCCAAGGCTTAGCTTTTTCCCCTAAACCCACATTCGGCTGTGGAACCAACGCGTTTTCCCTTCCGCTACACATGAAATGTGACATGAGGACACTAATGTATGTAGAAAAGGGACGGAAAGCAGGGATGTGAGACACTCTGCACTCCTCCTTTCCTCTTATAATGATATGACGTGCTGCACGGAAACCCAAAAACTCCTCTCTTTTTAAAAGCCATCAGCTCTGAGGCATGTTTCTATTAAGAACACTCCTAAATGTTATAATAGGTGGCCCTAACGAGCTTTGGCCTCGCTCTCCGATCTGCCTTCCTCAACTACCATATTGGCTGCATGCTGATGCTTATCAAAATGATGAATGCAGCATTAAGTTCAAATGAGTTGGAAGATTGGGAAAGGGGGAAAAGTCGTGTTTATCATTGCATGATTTGGTCCTGTTTTCTGCTTCACATTGCACAAAGAGTGCTTGTTATTTTAACCACGTGTTTTTATCAGCAATTGTGTAATAAGACTATAATAGACAAAAAAACATGTTAGCTTTATGTGAATACTTGGGGAAATTGAGGGAAAAGAATCAATTTAGTGACAGGCAGAACACAAAGGAACACAAAAACAATGATTAGTTTGAAAAATGAAGATGCTGGATTTACAAAAGTGGATCGCTGTCCCTTCTTTGACCTTGCACACCCCTGTTTCTACTGATCATTTTAAGTATTTTGAACATTTCAAAGAATAGTCCCATTATGACAGAATATTGGACACAGATCCAGTGCTCTAATATTGTAGAAAGTATTGCTAGTGTTATATTTTATTACAAGAGATTGATTTGCCAACTGCTTTATAACCCTCATATAGCCAATATGAAAGACGTGTTGTCAAGGGCAAAACCCCCAATGAAAGAAATCCTTGGTTATTATTACAACCAAGAGTCATGAAACAAAAGCCATCGCTCTTTGATGAATGCCATTATGTCATTTGCTCACATATCTGCATCTCATGACAGAACAAACAGGCCACCAAACGTTAGGTGAAAATATGAAAGTCACACGTCTAATGCCCTGCATCACCAGGCATAATTCCACTCTGCCAGACAAAGTGGCACAGCTGGCAGAGAAAAGAGCAAGCAGAAAGCAGGCAGCGTGTTAAATGACCCAGGGATGTGAACAACCTTGGTGACTGGGGAAGGCCAGCACTAATTAACGCTGTGCAACAATGTTGGCTGTCAGGGATTGTCACAGGGGCACAATCCTTACATTCTCCCCCCGTGGATGTCCTCGTCACTCCCCTGCTACTACCCCAATCAAGACCCTTGGGAGGACAGTTCAGCCCCTCTCACGCCAGCATTGACCCCGTGCATAATAATGAGGGGTATGTTTGTGAGAGAAACCAACTGACCCAAACTGTGTCATTTAGATGTTAGCCTGCTAACACCCGATCATTATTACTGTCACTTCACTTTACCACCACTCCATCAATGATTCAGGGTTCTACTTTTGGAAATTAACACCTGCAAATCTCATAATGTGAAACTAAAGCTGAAATATACATTATATATAGCATAAAATGGCAATAAGTGTAACAGCTTAAACCAGGACAGCCCACATTTTTTGCTTCTCAGACAAATAAAGCGAGGGTAGGCTAATCTCGCCTCAGCATGGATGTTGGAAGTGAGAACAGTACTTGCAGCCAAACATGACTGTCAATCATTTATCAGGATTCTGACATGCTGCATCAAAAATGTTGACACAGTATCACAGTATCAACACGCTTCATGCTTTTGCACATGGTTTAGCATTCCCACAATGGCAGAGTACTAAGAAATTAATATTCATTGTTGGCAATTTATGGATTCATTTATCACCCACATCTTATTTGTTTCCTTTAATCGACCCTCGGGGTCTGACTATGGCCTTGGCTTGCCACCAGTGGTGGAGCTTTATTCCTCTTCACACAGGCCTAGTGTTAACGCCGCTGGCCAAGTTCACAGATTTGACTGACTGTGGACTTAATGCTGCTTGCCTTGTTTTCAGCACTTGTCCCTCCAGATTTGCCACCCTGGCTGCACAATTTCCTCCAATTCTAATTATTCATCAGCTCGTTATGTCTGTGCCTGGGCGCCTCCCCTAATTAGAGGTGACGCAGGGTTTGGTCCCAGGCTAGCCCCAAGTGAGGGAACCAGTTCAGAACCAGTCCACGGCGTGTGCTCATGGAGGACTGGGTAACTGCCAGCCTCTCCAAGTGGATGGGGGGAAAGGGCCTGTCTTGATAGTGTGACGTGACGTGCCTTTACACAGTTTCTCTCCCTCCTACATCACACACACACACACACTAATCATCCTGCTGTGTCTCATATCTATTAGCATAACCTTTAGATATTTATAGGCACCCTGAAACAATGAAAATTCTTTGCCTCAGTGGTGTTACGTATTGCCAGTGTAGTGAGACTTTTTTGGTTTTTTGTTGTTGTTGTGGATTTGTTATTGTGCTGTGAAGCTGAGACAGTGAGGCGGGGCTGCTGAGAATAGTGTCAGTGGGCAGGGTAGACGAGCGTGAATTATTAAATCATTGTTCCCTAATTAACATCAAGCTTAGATACAAAATAGCCTTTCAAGCTGAAAATAACTGAAACTTCACATTCATGTAAAAGCAAAATATACTCTGATACTTCTCAGTATCAGTTGTATTTGCATGTACAGAAGGAAGCATATTATACGAACATGTAACCGTCTTTTTTTTTTTTGAACAGAGGACCTACAAACAGGGATGGACTTGTTAACATTATCCTACAGCTACAGCAGTATTTCTTATGCAAAATTTTGATGATCTTTTGGATTGGACATTAAAATGTTAGTAAGTGTGGTTAATAAAGCCTACCCATTTAGTAAACAAATTATTAGTCCTTTTGTGGAGCTCCCAACAGCAGCACAAAAGGCTGAGGGTAACCTTCAAACTATTAGTCACCTTGGCTTAATTGACACTTAAACCAAAGGAAAAAAAAAACTATAACAATAGAATTAATTATGACTTCTCTATGAGTGTCCTTCTGGTTGCCTCAGGTTTCTGTGTGACCCTGTGTTTTATGTGTGTTTCTGTGTGTGTGCCTTACTTTTCTGGCACATTAGCAGATCTGCTACCACGGTTAAGTGTCATTCTCCATCTTTTTCTCACCTTTTCTCTTTCCTCATCCCCCCTCTTCATCCTCTCAGCCCACTCTGGCCGAGAGTGAAGGAGGTTAGGGAGCACTGATTGGAGAAATCTGCTCAGCACACTCAGGTGAAATAGTAGGCAAGTAGGAAGGTGCTCATGGTTGCAGAGGTGTATGTAACACACACTTCCATACAGTAAACTGACACAGACTTATGCATGTTTATCCTCTAATGCACAAAGTCACACATTTACAGTATGCACACAGTAGTGCTAATTAAAGCCCTCGGTGTGAGCAGAGAAATATGTAATCCTGACATTTAGTCAAGGGAGATTTGGGGAGATGAGGAGAAATTCTAGCGCTCGGCTTGAGCTGGGCCTGGGGCAGGCTGGCAGACAAAAGGACAGCGGCAGGCACTGAGGCTGGGATAGGGAGCGGCGGAAAGGTCATCTCCGTGAAAAGGCTAACGTGTCAGTGCTTTTGTTCCTGGCCCTCAGAACATATGTTTGGCCCTCCTCCACGGCTGGCCCTGCTATCAGGATGAAATCTAACCCCCAGCCCCCCAAACGCAAGAACAAAACACACTTACACAGACTGACACACACACACACACACACACACACAGTCACATAGTGGACAGTGGTAATGTTACTATACCACAGTTGTTTAGGGTAAATGGATGAAAGTTGGGTTGAAGGTGTTGTCTTACCACTCTCAGTGCTGGAAAGCAACACCAGTCGGGAACACCTGTCTGCTTCTGTGCTCAGAAATCAAGATAAGCAAGAGGTGACAAAAGAGGGAAAGCGAACAAGTGTGTTAGAGACCAATACACTGATTGAAAAATTTAGTTTAGATATATTCACTCACACACATAAACACAGATAAAGACATCAGTAATGGACACTGCTCTTCCGATAGTGTGTAGATAGAAAGCTGGTTAATTTAGCCTGGCAGCTGTGTCTCCTCTGTCCAGGTGAGTATAGGGGACATATTCAGATTAAAGGGTGATACAAACATTTTTCAAAGTTTATTACATGAGTATAATTAACACCAAAGATCGGTAGGCACCAGGTTGAATATTAACCTTAAATTTCTATGAAAAAATTGGCCTTTGTGTGTGAATGTGCTTAAACCTAATTTTCAGTCTATGTTTATAGCCTAACAAAAAGAAAAAACACTTGTCCATTGTAATTCATTGTTTCATTGTAATGCTGGTCGTATCACATATTGTAATTTCTAACAATCTTCTTCCTGTGATGTAGGCCTTATCAAAAGTTTAGATTTTTGTGCTTCAGGACATTCTTCTAAAATTCATGAGCAGGGTATTTATTGACATACAGTACGTGTTTATTGGCTAACATTAAACTGAGTCTGAAATAACACAGAAATGACCACAAGTAGAGTCAGTCAGTCCTTACAGGTTAGTTTACAGAGTGCTATGCCAATACTGTAAATTTTTTTATTGCTGTCATGGTCCTAGGTTTTTATGTTGTATTTGAGTTTTGGATTCGTGTTTCTTATTAAATTTTGATTTCTGTTTGGGTTATACTGCTGTTCCAGTGCTTTAAGATTTTGATGTTACGGGTTGAATTCCTGTTTTGATGTCTTTATCATTCTAGTAATGTTGAGCTTTAGGTTTGTATTATTATTTGAGTTCCTGTTTCCATTTTTGGGTGCCTGTTAAGATTTCTTTACTGTTGTAGTGTTTTGATTTTTTTTTTTAAATTAAGCTTCATTTTTTTCTTGTTTGTGTAGTTCTCTTAAGTGTCACCCTATCTGTTCCTCCCTCTGTCTCATCTTTCTGTTAGTGCCTTTGTTCTCCTGTGCTCCCTCTTACCTGGTGTCACAGGGAGGCCCCGTGACCTCTAAATATACTACACATTGTTTTAATTTAGCTGTGTTGTGGATGTATTGTTGCCATATTAGTCATGTAATCTTGAAGAGTTTGATTGAAATTGTGTTTTAAGATTTGTATCTGATTCATTTGTTTGTTTTCTCACCTCTCCTCCAGACTGCACTTGGCCTCAATCTAGTTTAGAGCCAGGAACTGCCAAACCAATCCAGGCTCTTTTGGACCCCTTTTATGGTTAAGTTCCTGGGGGAATGTGCTAAGTGTGGTAGGGAAGAGGGGGAGTTTTGTCTGATGTTGGAAGGATGTGTTGATTTTTAAACAATTAAAGAGCAGATGCATTTTCTAAATATATTTACATTTACTTTCTCATTGTTAACTTATTACCATTATCTTTGAATATTAGACTGAGCACTCCTATAAGTTTATTTAATAGTTAATTGGTATTTGATTGCTATTTTCTGGAGTGGGAGGAGCTACTGGCAAAATAGGGTGAAGTTACTGCTCCTCTCACGGAGGATGGTGTGTCAGGCCATGAAGGAGAGCAGGCTGTAGTAGCTGTACTGCCAGGAGCCCACTGAAATGAGGTTTAGCCTGGTGCAGAATTGTTTACTTAGTAGTTTGAAGTTTAGTTTGGATCATTATCTTTAAATTGGAGATTAGGTTTTTTGTCACAAATTACACTCTTTATTCTAGTAAGATAATAGTAGGGTACTATACTGCAGTTGGAGTGACACGACATGTCTTAACCTGTATGGGTGTAAAGGCGAAGAGGACGTAGCCTTCTACCTACGAACTTCACAGGACTCCAAAGAACATCCAGGCCAGGAGGGATGTTAACATATGACCTGACTTCAGTTTACATATAAATAAATATAAATCTATTTTAAATAAACACCAAAGAAATATTGGCTTAGATTATTGTCAGGTTCAGTATTTTGTCTCAATATTATGAAGGCTAAATCTGATGTACTTTGGTATAATAATGTCTTCAGTATAGTGGATAGTATATTTTGGATCTTACAGCACTGTATGTAGTTTCTAAATTTAGGGTAATGTGTCTAATTTGATACAAATTTCAGATTTTTATGTGTTATTACTGTAAATGAATAAATGCTTAGAAATTTAAACTTATAAATATACCTCTTTTTCCACTACAGCTTTCCCTGAACTAAACCAGACCTTAACCAGAGCCCTTAAGATCTTTAATAATAAATTCACATGGCTTCCAGGTTGTCCACTGACTAGCATGCCTAATTATTCTGAAAAAGGGAAGGCTGCAATACATGATAAAACCATTATACAGACTTTACTCAGAGAACATGCATACTCATCCATAGTTTATGAAAGCTTTATTAAAATACAAGCCTTTAGGCCTGAAGAAAACAAGCATTAATATTGTAAAGTATAACAAAACAAATACATTAATAAATCTTCATGGCAGCTAGTCGCTTCCTTCGGCGTTGTTGAGCTGATTGAGGTCCTGAGCCCACTGGAAGGTCTGCCTGTAGCAGATCTGCCTTCCTCTGACAGTGTGGACTCTGCAAAAGAGTGAAAAAAGTCGGTTTATTCACTCTGTTTTTATTTTTCACAGAAGTGTCTCAAGTTCACGTGTTATCCATCTTTCATTTCATGATGAGTTCCATTTAATAATACCTAAAGAATGAAGGACAAACTTACACGAATGCCTTTTTCAGACAAGATCTGTGCGATCCAAGATAAGGATGGGGCTATGACAGAAGCAGCCTAGCAGACAGTGTCTAAGAGTTGGCTGAATTTGGCAAAGTAGCAGCTCTGATTTTTTTTTTTCCTCTGCTCTGTACTGCCCTCATTTCATCGAGTGTACAGAGTAACATTATGCAGCTGCTCTTACCTCCAGCATTTGACCTCCTTTTGAACATGTGATGTTTATTTTACAGCTCTCGTTGTGTCATTGTATTTGTGATATTTGTGGGACTTCATGTCTGCTGAGTCCAAACTTATGCCAACTTATAGGCACATTATTAGTTAATGTAGCCACTTGTTAGTCCTAAATGTCTAAAGAATCTAATGATCAGTGTGTCCATGTGTTGTGTGTACTGCAACAAAAAGGTTCAAGGCATGATTAAAATGTTTTGGGGTTTGTTTGTTTTTTTGAGAATCAGACCATAATCAAAAACCATATCCAATTTAATCTGGCTGACCTCACCTTCAAGATCATCCTCTCGTCATGTCCAGTGCGACTGCTATTGTAGATCTCTCAGTATAGCCCGGAACAGCACTTCACTGTGTCAAAATGACATCTCTTCAACTTTGCATGGAGGCTAACATAATGAGCATGGAGGCTGGAACATAATTTACTGGTTCTGGAGTCATGACCTGGCTTGACCAGGCAGGACTGTTAAAAAAATAGACAAATAAAGCAGGAAATGAAACTTGGTTGTCCAATCGGATTTCTACGTTTCTACGAATCGATGAACTTCAGTCACCTTTTCAAGCAGCAGAGACAGAACTGCAGAAAGTTTAACTGTACTTAACTGAATGGATATCAAACATGCAAACACTCAGAAGCAGTAACAGATAGTCTGAGGTGGTGTGGGGCTGCGCTGATAATCAGATTCCACACCTGACCTGAGACAGAGCTGGAAGTCATGACCTCAGAGAAGCTCTGGAAACTGGAAGAGCAATAACAGGAAAAAGAAAAAATCTGATGACATTATGAACAACAGAAAAGGCCACTCACTGATTTCAAATTTTTATTCCCAGCAAAAACTGCTGATACAGACTATTAGTGGTCAGCAGTGATTTTCATTACCATGCATGCGCAGTTTCAAGTCAGAAAAACACTTAAAAACACTGAAGGAAACGGGTACACAGTTTGTATGACACACCTGATGATCCAAAATGGTCTGTTTGTGTAATAGTCACAAATTTGAAATAATAAAATAATAATAAATTTTACACTTTCTTGTGTAGATGAAAAAAAAATTCTTGTGGTTCCAGTTTAAAAGAAGAAGCAACAAAGTCCACATGAGAAGATTTAATTAACAGGTTGCAAGATTTTTACTCAGGAAACTGGGGTTCAATTCCTTCTGAATTATTTTAACACTTACATTGCGTTTATATTCACTGTTTGCTTAGGTTAGGCTCAAACAACTTGGTTAGGTCAAGGAAAGGGTTCTACTTTAATTTAGGTTGCCACTAAAAATACTAAACTATCCTTAAACTAGACTGTAAAAAATAAACTCAGTCGTTACTTTATTTTCGTATTTAATATTAAACTGTAATAAACTTTGATTTTTGTCTTCGGTAACTTAAAGGTACCACTGCCTTTCTTAACCCAGTCTAGCAACACTAAAAGTTCAAACAACAATTTGAATGAACCACCCCTCTGTGCCACAGCCCAGCTGAAGCTCAGTCTGAATATGTCTGTTTGGAGCTTCCTTGTGGTGTTTACTGACAGCTTTTATTGCTGAAGGCTCCACCCTGTGGTGATCGTCATCAGTTATCCAGTATATAGGGACTCTACCCCTCTTATCACTAAACCATGGCTGTGAATAGTCGAATAGTCCAAAGAAATTCCCTCCTTTGGTTTTTCCTAATCACTTTACCTTAATCTCAGTGGAAAACTTTAAGATGTCCAGGAAAAAAACCCAGCTGTGCTTACACTAGACTGCTTAATAATGTGATGGTGGATGGGTCAGCTGTGTTGAAACTATAGTGTCCCCAAGATGGACTACAAAAAGTGCAAAGTGTACTTTCCCCAATGTGTTCTTATCATGTTGTTCCATGCAGGTCATATAAAAGATGGTGAAAATCACTTCATTCATTTCATAAATAGATGAGTTGCTCATTGTGTTCATTCATATTTTCTCTTCCTGATGGAGAGACGATCCCGTGTAACTCTTGCTTTTATTCAGTCTTTCTGTGACTTAAGTCAAATTAATTAATCATAATCCCAAAGGATGAAATACAGCAACATAACTCATAATCCCAATTTACAGAGCTTTTATTTAATATATAAATCTATATTCTTTGCACAAGGAAAACCCTGCCTTCCTGCTAGCAGTCTTGACAAAAAATAACTTTTGATAAAAGAGAACTTTTGTTTTTCAAAGTAAAATTCAAATTGAGCTATTTTGAGAAAGGGAAAATAAGTCTTACAGTCACTCCAATTATCAACACTTAAAAGTAAAATTAGTCCAGTACAGTACAATGTTTAGTTGTGATATTTTTAGTGGAATCTGCACAACAAAGTCAGTCTGATGATCAAGTGCAGCGATTTTTTCAAATTTGACTGGTGATTTTATACATGCAGTTTTTATGTCCTTATAATGATTGAAAATAAAGTCAAAATAACTTCCCAAATAAATGCGTTTCAAGGTAGCTGCCTAGTGGCGAGTTACTTTGAGAACGATTTGGCTGATGATGCAGCTGGAGGAAAGTTGACTTGCGTGTTTACTCTGTTTTGTATGGTAAAAAAAAAAAAAAGAAGACCTAATTTCCACAAAACCCATTTTACATTAACTAGCTGGCAAACAAATGTGAGCCTAATCAAATTAAGCAAATAAAATGTTTGTCTAGTATTTCATGCTATATGGATGCTGTGTAAAGAGTCTGTTCAGACTTACGATCAGATTTTAACGTCCCACACTAGTCGCAGCCTAAAGATCAGATCAGTGCACTTTGTGCGTATTTACGGCACTGCGGTCACTCGTTCCGCTGACGTCAGAAGACCCGCTGAAATTCAAAGTTAGAAGAGGCTGAAACAACAAGAAGGTTGTTTGGTGGTTTCTGTTAGTTAGCGTTGACCCGTGTAACACCTGCAGTTTCTTACGGACACCTTCCCAGGTAAAACAGGAGCCACTTACTCAGAGCATACGGAGACGAACTCGAGCTAACAGCATTAGCTGGTAGCGCCAACTCGAAGCTAAACTAGCGTTAACTTGAGATAAGTTAGCTCTTTGCAAGCTAACCAGAGCTGAGCCAAAGTGTGTATGGGACCAGCATGGTAATGTAGCACATTTAGCTGTCAACTGACAGGTTGTTCGGAGACAGGAAGAAAAACTTGGTGTATGTAACTAGCTTGTCGTTGTGTTAATTTAACGCGGTGTATTTAGCTGACGAGCCTGCACAGCTAGCTAGAAGTCTTCGATCTGAAACGAGCTGAGCCAAAACTAAACTTAGTTAAACTGGGCGTTGTCACGTTTAATTTTATTTGAGATTTTAATTTGCATAATATCAGTGATTTTATGTGTCTGTACAAAAAAAATGTATACAAACTAGTATCAGTAATTATAACTCATTTTTTTAATGGCAAAGTGGTTTTCATCAACTTACCCCGTCTGTATGACACAGCCCTCAGTGTTCAGAAGTCTCCTCTGTGATTTGTAACCCTTGTGTTTTAATAACAGCTGACAGAAAGTGGAGATTTTTACATTTTTATTTAGCTTAAGCAGGTAAATGCCACTGAGTTTACCTGTTTTTCAAACGAGACCTGGCAGCTTTATGATGCAACACACACACACGACGGTTATTTGGAAAATCAGCAAAGGGAGTATTCACTATAGACATTACAGTGAACCTAACTGCAGTCTGGTATATAGTAGTAACTGTTGACAGCTGCCATGGCTTTACTCTTTTTACTAATTCTGCTCTTGTACTTTGAGTTTTCTCTTCAGAACAGTGAAAGCTGACGTCTTAAAACACTCATTCAGTGTGTGATGTCTTTGCAGCTCGATATGGAAGCCGGTGAGGAAAATGGCAGCAATGTGAGCTTGAAGAGACAGAGAGCGCCACTGTCGGATTCAGAGGACAGTAACGGCTCAGCACCAGGTTTGATTGTGGCTGTGTTTAAACAGATGTGAAGGTTCATTCTTCTTTATAATACCGTAATTCTCTTATGGCTGTCACTTGTGTCTTACTGTCTCAGAGACAAATGACAGCCAGAAGAGGCGGCGCCTGGAAACAGCTGGTCGGGAGAACCGTTGCCCTGAACCATCCTCCTCTGGACGCCTGGTAGAGCTGGAAACCAAACCTGACACACCAATAGTTCCCTCAGTCCGGTCACGAGTTCAACAGCTCACCCAGAGAAGAGATGGTAACCTTTCCTGTATACAAGTTTACGCACACTGTCTGAACACGTGACTAAACATTTTGACTCTGAACAGTACTTCAGTTGCGACAAAACGCTGACAGACTCTCCATGAACTGATTACTCTGACCTTCGTGAAAGTGGAATTTATAGCACCGCTGCTTTAGTTTGGGGTAGCTAACAAACTTCTCTGTATTTTGGCAGCATTTGTGGTCCTGCTTAAGATGGTAGATCAAAAGTCAACTAGATTATTCACATGCAAGATAAGAACTGCTGTTATGTTGTTGAGCAATCTGTTGAGCCTGAGAGACAGTGTGGGAGTTGGATAATTCCTGTGGTTTGTAACAATGTGTGTTGTATTTTAGGAGGAGCTCCTCTGGCTCAGCGGTGCCTCTCAGATCCTGGTGGTGACAACAGGGGCTTCAGAGAGCCTCTCCTTGGTGAGATTACATATGAACACACATTCAAAAACACCTTGATATCAGCATCATGTGTTACTAACTAACTATAATTAGTTTTAGTCTTTTAGAGACTGAACCATAAATAGTTTGCTTACTGTACTGACTCCATTCCTATCTATCTCATTATGTTGAATCTGTATGTCCGCTTTTACAAGTGGTAATTGCTGTGTGATATTTTATCGATTTGTCAGATTTAGTATAGAGTCATAAATAATACACATTATGGAATTTATGGCTAAATACAGATTTCTAGCAAGATTGTGCACTCCTCTCTACAAGACTCCCCCCAACTGAACAATTTCCAAACTATCTACTTTTTATACAATGTATTTAAATAAACAATATATTTCTTATTTTTAGAAATTGTAATAAATGAAAAAAAGCAAAAGATAAAAAAAAATAAAGCAAAGCAAAAAAAAAAATAATAAAGCAAGCAAACAGTGAACCGCCTCCAAAAGATCCTCCAAATCTAAGCATGCCTCAAAAAAAACAATCACCAAAAAGGTCAATGTATCAACTGAAAAGATGTAATTAACCAAACTTTGCATGGTTTGCAACAAAAGTGTTCTAATTGAAGAGTTTAAAAGTTTAAAAAAAAGGGGTCTTCAGACCTTTTCAAATAGTTATCCATTTGTTCTCAGTTGTTGTTTTTCTTTCTGGCTTTCTTCCTCAAAACACTGCTAGCTGTTTAGCATTCAAAAAATAAATCTAAGGTTTTTAGCAGAATTGTGTTTTGGATACAAACCAGTAGAAATAGGTTTGGGGCTAGTGGAAAGACTTTTAATTTATTTTTTCCCCCATGCCACTGACCTCCTCCCGAAATGTTTTCATCTGTCTGCTAAGCACAGTGAAACAGTGTCCCCTTAGCCTCTGTGCATTTATTACATATGTCTGTTATATTCTTATTGAAATGGTTTAACTTGGCAGGAGTTCCATATGTTCACATTAACCAGTTATAATGTGTTAATCTGAGGTGTGTATTCACTGTCTGAGGATGTCTTACAACAACAGCTGATTTCCAATTTGCTGAAATTTCAGTTTCCAAATCTTTGTTCGATTGTCAAGATTTTAATTCAGATTGGTAGTGTTACTATTATGATTTGTATGCAGTGTTGTGGGAGGGTGTGTATGAGAAGTTTAACCTGGACCAAGAAAATCTTCATATAGAGGACTGGAGTCTTTCACATAATGACTTGGTTTATTTTTGTGTTCATTTAGCTCAGCATTTCAGTTTGAATGACCAGCAATAACTTAAAGCAACCATTCCACCTTGTTACAGTTATTTCAGTCATTAATCAGTAAATACAATATCACCCATCTTAATCCATCTTTGATTTAAACACTGTCTGAAAATTTCTCCAGGTGAGGCAGAATTTAATCAGCGGATGGAGCGATTCAAAGTGCCTTCTTTCCAGAGTAGCCCCACCCTGAACCCCGACAACCCCTGCCCCAGGACGCGCTCAACCTTCGTATCAGTCATTCAACAGAAACTCCAGGGCTCGACAACACCCAGCTCAAAGCAGGTTTCCCGCATTCGCCAGGTTGGTTTAGCAGCTTTAATCACAGAAATGCACCTTAGATAGTCCCGTGTGCTTGTTCTTAGAAGGAAAAAATAAAATTAATTCTGTTTATTATTTAAGTCTACCATCAAAAAAATAAATAATTAATTGATTTCATTGTCAAACAATGAATGGAATCTGTCTAAAACATGATGTGGTTTCTCTGGTCAGGAACGGGAGCATGAACTGAGCCAGCTGCCGTTTCAGCCCATCACTGAGAACGCCTGGCTGAAAAGGAGCAGCTCAGATTCCTCTTTAATTGAGGTGAGTTTGTGATCCTGACATTTTACCTATCAAACACTGGGATAATAAACTGTGGGAAAATTTCTTGAATCAGAAATAAATTCTTTCAGTTGTATCTGTTTGCAGCGTTCGTCTGGTGCTAATAGAAAAGAAGTTGGCGCTAGTGTTTGAATACAAAACAGTTTCATGCTTGGATTGCCATTAAGTGATGCAGTAGGGATTAGAATCACAGCTATGATATTATAATTGGTAATTGATATAGTCAATGTCAATAATGATTTGGCAGGCCCTACTTTAATTAAAACTTTGTTCATATTTTAACTTGTGTTTTTGTGGACTTTGTTTTTGTAGTGAGATGTTTTTTTTTTTTGTTTGTTTGTTTGTTTGTTTGTTTTTTTTTAACATGACAGTTTATATGAATATAAACAGGAGAGGACACCGTCTGGCCCTTCATGTCCCTCCTCCAGCTTTCCTAGATCAAAAAGGAGAGTACAGTGGCCTCCCACATGCCCCTGGGATGTGAGTCAGTGATTTAAAACCCTACACTGTCTCATCACGTGATATTATGGGCCACATTGACTTGGGCAGTGAGAAATCAGTTGTCTTGAATCACCACTGGAGACAGAATATACACCCAGTCACACGGCTGCATTAGTCTTTAGACAGCTGAAATTCACTCCTTAAACTGTGCACCTTCTTTAGTCTGCTGTGTTTTTTGGGGGAATTTCACCGTTCACTGCAGTCACAAAGGTGTCATTTGGTTTGTTGTAGTGGAGTCATGCAGTTCTCGTACATTTTAAGATCGTACATACTTACCAGTGTAATGTACTCCGTGTGTGTGATTACTTTCTATTCAGTTAATCCACCTTGTCAGTAGTTTCTTGGTTCACTTCTTTCAGGGGCTTTTTTTTCTCCTGAATTTTAGATTTTATTACGTTTATTTATTATTATTTTATTTAGTTATTTTTTTCTGAATGTTTACTTTTCAGTTTTTTGTGTCCATTAAATTAAGTAATTTGTTTGTTTGTTTTTTTGTCAGCAGTTTTTATTTCTTCTTATTTGCAGTAATCAGCTTAGTATCAAAGTAGTCAACATAACTCCTATTTTTTATTCTTAAATCCTGCTCTTGATGTTCTTGATCTTCTGGCAGGATCAAGGTGTCGCTGATGTGAAAGACGGTAGTTTCACTGAACCTCTAACAAGTACACAGAATCCTTCTCTTAATATGACAGGTGAGGCATTGGACATCATTTATATTTGAAATGCATAAATTTCCTTTCCATAGTATGGAGAGAAAAAAAGAAAAGTTAATATGTCACAAGTTGGAATTGATATGCAACATCAGTTTTGGGGCCGACACGTTCAGACAGTGCCTATGTACGAAGGCTGTAACCTCAGAGTCCACTTCCCGTTTATTTGGCCGATCTGTTATCATCTGACCAAATATTCACTGGTGTTCATTTTCAGTCAAAAGGTCAAAATGTTACATTTCAGAATAAACAAGCAAGCTTGAAATGGTTTCATATGCTGTAAACACTCATGTCTGTTATAGGCTAGTAGTTGGAGTGCATTTGATTACATCTGGCTTATTTAATTAATCAATAGAAGGCTCAAACAATCAATTGGTTGAAGTGCATCTACGAGTTTAGTTGACTGCAGTGGCGCACACACCAGTCCTGATTTGTTAAATGTGATTGTTCCACATTAAATACATGTACATGTCAAATTAAGAAGTAGTGTTAGAACCTGGTTTTACTTATTTTAGAATGATGATGCCTGTCACTTCCACACGGTGAGGTATACAGACTTTAATTTTAAAAAGAAAAGTGATTGGTGCGTCTGTCTTAAGTGTTTGCTGGGAATGGCAGCATAGCGTTAATGATGAGATGTAAGACTCCTCTTTCAACAGGTGAGAGGGCATCCAGTCACTCTGAAGCTCCTGCAGCATATATAGAGACTGAAAGCTCAGGTGGAGCGCAGGAGCAATATGCTCTCAGTGAAGAAGTCAGAGAGGAGAAAGGGGTGACGGCTTTGGTTGGGAATGAAGAAGAATGGCCAAGCTCCCAACAACCAGAGGGCCAGACCGTATTAAAGCTGTCTTTTAACGAGGATCAGAGTTTCTCCAAAGTCCCTTTTGGCGAGGATCAGAATGTGTCAGAGTTAGCTCCATCTAATGAGCAAAGCTGCTTTGAATCAACTCTTGTTCATGAGTCAAACATGAAAGAAACGGTAGAGGATTCCACAGTAAGCGAACAGGGCAGCTCTGACATGTTAACTTTTGAAGAAGATGAAAAGATGGATAATTCTTGCTTTAGTGATGAGGATATCGAGCCATCAACTGATGAGGAGTTAAAAATGTGGCGATATCCTCAAAGCAGCATGTGCTCAGAGGAAGAATCAGTCATAGATAAAGTACAAGAGGTGTGTGTTAAAGAAGCAGAAGGGGACATGGACAAAGAGAAAACTGTCAGCTTTACAGATGAAAATGAACCCGCTAACATCCAGGATGGTGGAGGTGATCCACCCTCTGGTGTCTCTACTAAGATTGCTGGCTGTTCTGAAATGCAGGAAGATGAGAAACCAAAAGCAGCAGATGACAAATCCAAACCAGAAAGCTGTTTAGATAGCTCAGTGAGAGAGCAGTGTACTTTAGACAGAGACAAAGAGAGCATGGAGCCATGTGATGGAAGTTATGAGGGACTACTTACCAGAGATGGTGATATTCTTACAATAAAACAAGAGCAGAAAGATGTGGAAGGATGCACTCACAATGATGATACAGCTGAACAGTCAAAGGAGACCCAGACAGTCTGTATAAAAGAAGACATGGATCTAGAGTCAGACAGTAGAGGCCCAGATGGAGTCAAACAAACAAAGACTTCTTCTTTTGAAGATGTGGGTCAGGCTCTGAAAGATGAACAAACAAGGCATGCAGGCCTTGAAAGAAATATAGAAGATGAAGCACAACCCATGGTAAAGTCTGAGGCTGCATTAATAGACATTGATGGAGCTCAGAGTTCAGCAGAGATCCAGGCATCTGATCACCTGGAGATGGAGCAGGATTCAGCAGATGAAAGGCAGAATGTTGAAGATGATCTGTCAGAGGAAACTCAAAAAACAGAGCGAGGAGGAAGCTCAAAGAGAGTCACTTTTATTCTGGAGCCTGAGCTCATCAACAGCTCAGGGCTGTCTGACAACAATACCTCTACAGAGACCGCCCTGTCAGGTGAGGGCAGTGTGAGCACCTGGGCTGCCCGAGGACACTTTAGGAGAGGTGGAACACACAGGTGAAGGAGTTTGTCGGTCAGACAAAAATCACTGAAGATGCATGTTTTCAAAAGTAGTGACTGATTAAAGGGATGAATAAAGGCTGCACGGGTGCAGTTTGTGTTGTTTACATGTGACTCTGCAGAACTACTATTTCATCTGTGGTGTGTTGGGAAGAACTTGTGAAATGATTTATTTGCTGTCTCAAGCACACACTTGGTATTGCACAGAAGCACTTGAAGTATTAGAAGTAACAGGAAAATGTTGTACAAGCTGCTTCACAGTGATGTCATACATTCGTAATATTTCAGATGCTGAAGCGAGCTTTCGAGATGAGACCAACACTGCTGAAATGATTGACCAGATGTTCGAGGAGGTGCTGGAATACGCTGGAAGGATGGAAGAAGACCATGAGGACGGTGACAGTGGTATTGGTGCTTGCTCTGTAGAAAAGAACAAGATGGAGACGGTGTCAGAGAAGGAGAAAAGTGAAGAAGAGGGAGAGTGTGATGAGAGCGAAAAGCTTGAAGGCAGCGGAGATGAGCTGCTTACCTTTCCTCCCAGTGGCATCCTCTCTCCTCTCAGCAAGTCTGTAGAGGCTGTGGTCACACCACTGGTAAGATTTATTCCAATCTTTTTAGTCACTGATACATTAAGTCATGTAGGGGAGCTACATATGATAAATTCAAGAACTGGAAAAATATGTCTTCAAATTACAAGAAAGAGTTGGTGTCCCCCACTAGCCTTGTAAACAACACAGTTTATGACATATGTGCTAATGTTCCAACAACAGCGACTAGCAGCAAGCCAGGAGCCCAATCCTCCTTTGGTCCTGTCTCCAGATGAAACCAGGACTCCTCCTGCTGAATCTGCTCCCCTGTACAGGTAATCACAGCAGTAACATGGCCATACACAAATACGGATTGTAATAAAGCCAAGCTAAATTCTCGGCGTTATGTTTTCCTAATCTACACGGTTGTGACACATCAAGAATCAAGCTGTGAACAGCTCAGGTTTGTGTTCCAATGATTTAAAAAGTCCAAATGACTTGCACAGAGCTTTGAGGTACTTTAAAAGATGCTAACAGAGTGATGTACAGTATGACCAAGGAGCAGGTGATGGTTGTTTTCACTTTGTGTTAACAGTGTTCAAACATTTGGGCAGCAGTTTAACATGTTTCCACATTGTTTCTCAAATATTGTTGTGCATATGTTAATGTTTTGTTTGTTCTCTGGTTGTCAGTATCGATGCCTACCGCACACAAAGGCAGAGTAAGCTTCCCAGCATTCAGAGTGTCACTCCAGGGATTCAGAGACGTGCTCAAGAGACGTCCAAGCCTCAACCGTCTGTCAACATCAAGGAGAAAATAGCGGTGTGTAGCTTACTGTTTGATTAGTTGAGCAAACCATATTCTGACAGTTTTTTTTTTAAATTGCATTACTGAAAGCTAAAGTGTACTATTATCTGACAACTTACTCATCCTGGAGTGAACATTGGGAGTGACAGAAATGTGAAGTTCCCTCTCCGTTTCAACAACTGTAGACAAGACCTAATCAAAGAATAGAATAATGGATTTACAAAGCTGAAATTATGTTTTAGTCTGGAAACTCCCCGTTCATCTAGTCTAGATTTGAGAGTTTTTGTTGCTCTACAATGAATTCTTTAACCCTAATGATTTGTGTTGTTTTAAAAGGTTATTTGAGTAATCTAAGTACTAATGTGATTTTTCTAAGCAAACATGCGCAATATGTTTTGACAAAGACTTGTACAGAAAGAAACTTGTTAGTATGGAGCATGATTCTCCATGCTCCTTGGGATCGTACTGAAAAAATGCTTCTTAAAGACTGGACACCCTGAAAATGACTGAACTTCAGTCTGTTTGAATGAATTACTTGTAAGAGAAATGTTCCTTTACCCATAATGCTCTGTGTTTGGCTGACTTTGTCCAGGCTCTTAATGAAGAAGCAGGGAAACTGCAGACTGTGATTAACCAGACCCTACAAGCTCTGAACTGCTGTACGGATGAGGAACATGGAAGAGGCTCTCTGGAGGAGGCTGAAGCTGAGAAACTGCTGCTGGTCTCCTGTATGTCAACCACAGGATTTATAATTGTCCAATACACTGCTCCTACACCACAATCTTTGTGTAGTGTTAGAGTATGGACAGCATGTTCACAAAAACCTTACCTAGTTGGCCACTGTTCCTATCATTCTGAGCCTCTTCTCTGCAGCCGTGCACATTTCATTTAGGTTAACAAGTACAGTACAGAACATACAGACAGAAGCTAATCAAAGCACTTTGGCTATTAAAGGTATCATTCATTGGCCCTTTTTAACATTAGGAAATAATCAAAAATGAGTTTGGCATTGTGACATCTTCAACTTCCAATGCTGTAATAATTCTATTCAAAGCATAGTAAGTGAATCTTTCTTCATTTTATTGGCTCTGTGTTCCTTTTATTAGTGATTTTGTCTGTTTCAGGTGAGAAGCGCTCTGCTTTGCTAGCTGAGGTGGCCAGACTGAAGGAGGAGAGGAGCTCAGAGTCTGGAGAGGCAGCAGGGGAAGACAGTGAATACATTTCCCAGCAGCCCTGCAGAGGGACTGTCACCATCACAAACATTCAGCTGCCTCTCAAGGTGGAATACGTCTGCTCCTCACACAACCGTGCAGGTAGCACAGCAGTTATGTGTTTTTTAATCAACTCGCTTTTAACATTCTTGATGCAAGATTCAAGGCTTACGCAACACAAATGTTGTGTTTTTGTTTGTCATTTAGGTCGGCCAGGTCACTACTTTTTTGTTCTTATCCGCTATGGACCCTGCAACATCGTCGCCACCCCTCTGGCCACAGCTGCAGATGCTCAGAACGGAGACACTATCTCCTTCCCCACATCTGTCACTCTGTAAGCTGCATTTCATCAACTGTTCTTACACTGGAACAATTCTTTGTGTCCTTTGACTTTGTCCATAAGTGCCTTATGTTAAGGCTCTGAAATCTGATTTTTCTTTCTTGTTTTGTGACTGTACTAACTGCTAATGATAAGTGGTGATATGCAGAATAGCTTAATGCATCGCATTGCTTTGTCTCTTTAATATTTCAGGAAGGATATTCGCTCATCCTTTGAAATTGATGTGGAAGTGTACAGCCTGGTGAGACAAAACATTTACACTTTGATTTGCAGCTGTTCTTTAATGTAGATGAACTGAAATAAAATCAGGTTCCATATTTTTCCGTATTCTTAATTCACCTTTACACATTTAGAGTGGACGCTCATAATTGATGTTTCCTAAATACAGTCACATTTTCTATAACTGACTGTTGACATCATACACATTATACAGTATTCTAAACTTTCCATGTGTGTTGTTAACTGTGCACTGGTGATTTTTACAGGCAGACGTGTATATGTAATATCTAGCGTGTTTTATGGAACGGGATAGCTGAAGATGCTTGGTTGGTTTCTTTGCTGCAGCGTGGTAGACATGTCATTGTGGCAGCTGATGGATGATGATGATGATGACATGTTGTTAGAAGCTGGCATGCTGTTAGCTGGTGATGCTGTAAACAAAGGTTAATGTAATTTGCTACAGAGGGATGTGGGCAGTGGATGGTTCTGAGAAACTGGAACAACCTTTAGAGCCTTCCCTGCCCTAATGGACACCTTGCAGACCACTTCATACAGAAACCATGTTATTTTCTTTGGTGTGACAGGTCATGGGATGTAATTCAGGTTTAGGTTCTCAAGCCAGTTGGGACTAACTAGTGGCTGTTGCTAAGAGTAGTGGGATTGAACAGTGGTAAATGGTCAACCATGGTAGTCTAGCATAGGCAGCAGGAACAGTCTAGATGTAAAGCTGTGGTTAAGCTGCTCAGTATCTGCTCTTTGCTTGGCTGTGTGCTGGTTTTAAAGGCAGTTTAAGGAGTGTCATGTCAGGCCTAGTGATAGATCAGCTGTCATTTCACAAGAATACCTGTCATTCATTCAAGTGCTCATGCAATTTTTGCACATTTTACTGTGTATTTTGTTTTCTAAGGTGCTCTTTGGACTTTGGTTTATAACTGACTAAAGTAAAAAAAAGGCCAAGGGTCTCCTTCTTACTACTTAATATACCAGATTTGTAAAACGTATTATTTGGTATTTGTGTTGGTCTTGTTTTTGCCATCTAGTCCCAAACTTCAGCTACTAACTGCAGCGCAGACCGAACCTCCACCAAGTCACGGGTAAGCTGGTTATTTTTCTCACAACTGATGAGCTCATTGTGTGTTTATAAAAGACCGTTAAATTCATTAATGTTGGCCTCACATATACAGGTCACTCCAAGAAAGCTTCTGAATACTCTCACAGTGAGTGTCCAGTTTTATTTTTAACTACATCAAGGTTATCGCATGTGAGTTTTTCTACCCACTTCTTACGCTCGTTTAATCGTTGTTGTTTTTTTCCCCAGCAGAGATCCAGCGTCAGTTCAACATGTAAGTTGTTTTTTTTTTTGTTTGTTTGTTTGTTTTTTGGGGGGGTTTTTTTGGACAGTAATTTATTTTATTTTTGTTATTGCACAAAGAGCGGGATGGTTAGAGGTCTTTAAAATCTTGAGATGTCTTAAATAAATTCTATTTATAATAGAAAGCCTTAAAATGTTTTAAATTGGCATTGATGTGTTGGAGTATAGTTTCCCTTTTCATATGTATTTCCATGGCTCCTCAATTTTGCTCCTAAATTTCATTTTCATCAAGTGTTTTTTTGTTTGTTTTTTAAGTCTTAAATTGAACTTTTACCTGTAGACACCCTGATGAGGCTTCTGTTCATCCTTCTTTACTTAAGAAATGTGGACAAAGATGGTCATACTGGTCATATGTAGCATGCTGCCAAGTGCCAACTTCAACCATTTCACATTAGTCATGCATTTTCATTCTGTGGGTTTGGTGTTTTTGCTCCTTCAGCTGCTGCTCCTCCTCTCACTACTCGTCGCTCCAGTAACTTTTGTCTGGTGGGCTCCCACAAGATCACCTTGGCTTCACTGGGACACAGCAAATTCCCTCTGGATAAGGTAAGATTGTGCCCGTTGCTGAAATGTATACTGACGAGTGAGTGTTGATAATTGTAGGATTAATGGTTTATTGAATAATTTCACTAATATTTTTATATTTAGTGCCACTGGAACATGGTGGAAATCTGTGAATTTTGTAATTAAGAATAGGCCCTAGCAACAGTAACTTGTTTGTCTTTGTGAGTTTGATAAGTAGAAAATAAGATGAATACAGTTGGAAGATTCTGTAGTTGGTGTAGATGTATAAATTGTTGAAATTGTTAATTGAATGGTGCAATTTAACACTCTGGGTTTTGCACCTGCCTGAGATGAAGCAGCACAGTGCTGCAGGCACCAATCTGCATGTTTTCCCCTTTGATTTGTGTTATTACAAGAAACCACACCTGGACGGGGTCACTGGTGATGTAACGTGTCTGTCTTCCTCCCCCTCTCTCTTGCTTCCTCCACTCAGATGAAACTGGATGGCAAAATCAAGAGGCTGCTGGGAGATGAATTTCAGGAAAAGGTTTAACTTTCTCACAATACTGTCACCCCTTCACCCCTCCAAAAACTAACCTGTGTCTCCTGATTTCAGGCATGCAAAGTAACAACCTCAGTCTTTATGAGGGTTATGAGCTCATAGAGAATAACTTGTCATTAGCTCAAGCTCTTTCTTATCTAATCTCAAAAATCAAAGACTATATCCATTATGTTGCCATTTTGACTCTAAAATTTGTGCTTAATTCCATAAAATAATAAAAGGAGTTGTATATACTTGCTGATACACTGGGTGTGTAATCATTGTACACGTTCTTACATTTTTCTGCTATATTCTTAAATCATGCAGTTTTGGATTACATGATCATAGAAAATGGCAGCGTGGGAACTTGAATTACCAAAATGTAAGAGGAGAGTTTCACTCTAAAATGCAGTGTATATTCTGCCATGCTGATGTAGCGCCTTCTCTTACAAGGCAAGTTTCACCAGAACAGTGAATCCCGGGTAGATTATGAGTAGAAAAGCATGTTGGAATGAAATTCTTTGAAATGCTGCCTTCTGTTGCTTCTGCATCACACCAGTCTGACAGCGCGTGCCCCTCCATGTTCTTCCCCTGGCTTTAGGTGCCTTTTCTCTCTCCTCTAGAGGGCAACATCTACCTGCAACTGGACAGCAAGAGCCACTCTGACATCCAGCACCAAGGCTTCCTGGTCAGTAATATTTATTTATTTATGTTACAAAACTCTTTGGCACAGACAGGTTTATCTTAACAGGAGATTTAATTTGGTGTTTTACTGTGGTAGAAATGTTTCTTCTCTTCTCATGTTTGAGCGTCTCACTGCTGACTGAAGTCTATTCAGATTTTAAAAGGACTCTGTTCTAATTCATCATCTAAGCCTACATCCACACTAAAAGCAGTGTTTCAAAACACTTGGCCTTTACTTGGGTGTGACACTCCATTATTACTGGAATTTATTTATCCATCCGCTTGAATGACGCCATCAGCAACTCATTTACTGCTGAACAATCCCCTCACTCTTATTTTGAGAGTTCAGTCAATGCTTACCAGCTAGCTCTGACCCTTCCAGTCTTGTGCTTTCCCTACAGGCTGATTTACTCACCAGGTTGCTGTTGTGATGGTCCTTATTATAATATAACAGCTTCCCTAAAAAGGATCTGCTCCTGCAGTCGGATGCCCTCACAGTCTACTGTTTTGGAGTGCTGCTGTTGATGGTAGATCTTTTTGTGCTCTGGAGATCTGCTGTGAGACACTCTAACCAGAACCTGTAGCAGAGGCAACTGTGTCACTATGCTGAGCTCACCAAGGTTACAGAACAGAACTACTGTTGTCAGCTGGCAGCATGATGATCAGTGTGGTACAGTTACAGGCGTGCTGGCATAGGTGGAGACTTTTTCTGAAACTGTGCTAAAAGATTATATTGTGGATTAGGTGTGAAAGTGGAAAGTTTCTCTGAGCTCAGATCAACTAGTTTAGAAGCCAATTTCACAGACTAATCACAAGTGTGGAAGCTTGAACCCTGCATTGCATAAGTATCAGCTATCAACTCATTTGTCAGACAACTTGGACCCAGTAGTTAAACCACAGATATCATGCCAGACACAAGTTATTATTCAAAATAAAAAATGGTGAGAATTTTGAGTCTATAATCATCAATTTCTTATAGTCATCTATACAAAAAGCAGACTGCACTCTAGTTAGAATGTATCTCCTGTCTTGGCTAAATTTTACACTCATCAGACTGTTTTCCTCAAAAGATAAACACCCATTTTCATGTCATTGTTTGTGTTCTCAGACAATGTTTGAGTTGATCAGTGGATATGGGGTGTGGCATCGCCGTTTTTTTGTCCTGGAGGGATGCAACCTGTACTACTGGAACCACCCGAATGACAGAGAAACCAAGGTATGAACACACCAACAAGCAGGTTTATGAGATCTGATCAAAGATTCCTGGGAATGTGCCCATAAAAATAAAAAAAATGTGTATCTGACTTTGAAGGGGAGATGGCCAAATCTATGTCATCTTCTCGTGCACCTCTGAGGGGCATCTAAGGGGGCTGCCATTTTTAAGCATAAGTTCTGCTATGACTGCTTGCACTTGTGCTCCTCCAGTGCCTGCTGCATATCCAGTGTCAAAACATCAACTCTTCTAATTGATTTTCAGTTTGTGGGAGTTGAGAAACTTCTGTCTAAACTAGGGATGTTCCTGGCTAATTTGCTGGTCATTTAAACGGAAGAGGGGGGAAAAAATCATCACTAATCAACTAGTCTGAAAATTAAAAAAATACTCAGAAAAGATTAAAAACTGAGCACAATGTAATAGATGAGGTTAAACTCTGGACATACAAATATTGCATGTGTATTTAAGAGACCTGTGATGGACTGGCGATCTGTCCAGGGTGTACGCCGTCTCTCGCCCAGTGGCAGCTACCATTGGCTCCAGCCCAGTTTACTCTGACGCAGCCACTTATTTTCTGCTTTGGAGTACTGCAGAACCGCCCTGGTTCATACAGTTCTCATCTGTCTTACTTTCCACCTCATTTGTCTACAACTTCCTTTCACAGAGAAAGAGGGGAGCACAGCCATCTGTTGGGGCTGTGGCCCCAGCTAGTGGTGGGTAGCATCCTGACATCTTAAGTACAAGAGATAACTGTTTTACATAAGTAATTAGTTTAAGTGACTACTGTTTCTATAGTCACTTAAACTAATTATGTCTAGTTGAGTAGCTGCACAGACACTCATGTGAAGATGATCCTGAAGGGTACATCAGCCAAATTTATATATTCTTTTTTTTTCTTTTTTTTTTAATGGACCTATTTACTATCAGTGGATTTAATTTGGTCTTTTGCGTTTAATTTTCCAGGACGCAGAAGGCAGCATCTCTCTGTCCAGCTCACCGAGTCAGTGCGTCAGGCCTGTCAAGAGGGACTCGTGTGCTCGACCTTTCACCTTTGAGCTGGTGAGCAGCGTATCACAGCAGGAGCAGGACCACAGCCAGGACGCCTTAGCCAAGTGAGTAGGAATTAAAAACAGACTCCCTGAAAATTAGGTCTTTGCTTTGCACAAATCGACAAAAACACTAGATGTTGTAAACAAGTGTTTGCTGTGTTTGTGTATTGTAGTCAACCTGATTTCAGTGTGTGAATCAGACCTTTTTCACTTGGTTTAGCCCAGCAGGAAAAGCTCAGGTTTAACTGTCAGGATCTCATTTCTGTGCATGTTGGCTCAATTTTTTTTGGCAAGCTGGAAAAATTAACAGAACTGAGGCTTTGTTGGCAAAATTTACCTCATCTACTTTTCTTGCTGTGATAAATATGTTCACTGTAAACAGATGTGGAACATATTGGCCTAAATGTGCAAACCAGTCAAATAATGACGTATGTTGCTCTTCTGGCTGCACCCAGCTAGTGATGTCACAGTGGGTGTTGTACTTTTGACAGCTGATGGGAAACACCTTTTTGTGACACCACTCATTGGGTGGAGGCTGGACGCTTATTTTGAAATTGGCCTAACAGCTGTGCACAAACTGACGGACGCTCGTCTTTTTTTTTCTTTTTTTTCTTTTTTTTTTTTTTTCCAGGTGTTGG
>VUQI01029683.1:0-13518 GCA_015106735.1 Paratilapia polleni | reverse complement strand
AAAAAAAAAAAAAAAAAAAATTAAAAAAAAAAAAATCACATATTTACAAAAAAAAAAAAAACAACATCAAAAAACCTTGCAAATTTCCAAGACAGAAATTTACAAATTTCTGAGAAAGACACTCATAAAATTAGGAAGAAAAAATCTTGGAAAAATGTAGATTTTTAGTCAGAGACCCACATCGCTTCACTTTTCAAGAATGAATAGAAACTAGTCTAAAAAGTGCAACACTGAAAAAACACTACTGCCATCAGAGTCACTTTACACATACTCTGTTAATCACAATACAACAGGATCCGTGTCATGGTTTTACCTGATCTGCAGAGCAGCATGATGGTGTAGGTGACAGTCAGCAGCATGTAGTTCAGGAAGCTCTGCAGCATGGGTGTGTTCACGTGGAAGTTTGAGGCCAGGAACTGGGAGGAGATGGCCGTCCCACAGATGAGCCCCGCCAGGCCCTGACCCATGGCCAGCGTCTTGGCCAGCTGCCTGAGAGAGAAACGAGCAGGAGATCTTTGACACTGGCCAAGACAGGCAGCAGTACAATCACATTTGTTATTTTCAAAACATATTGCTCGGGATTGAAATGTTACAGGAAAAATGTGGCGTTTGATCCTGTTCAGCACATATACAAACCATTACATGGATTTCATAATTTTCTGAAGATACAATGACCAGTTTGCTTTAGGCGATGTGTTTGGTAGATGATGTTTCAAGCTGGATGTTTTTCAGCATTTCTGCTCGCTTTAGTTTCATATGTTGCACAAATGAGAGCATGGTATCAATCTGCAACCAAACTCCTGACCTGAAAAAATAAATAATTTCTCCTATCCCAAAATGCCATATTTTTCCTTTAAAGGGAAGCTTTTCTATGCTTTGTAACTTAATATTAGATATAAGAAAAGCAAAAATAGTTTGAACCAACAAATTAACCTACAGTTCTTTAAGATAAAAAAACAAAAAAAACATCTGAAAAATGCAAGCAAAGACATGCCCAGGATCGGTCATAAAACACTGGGAATAAACTTTTAAAAAGACAACATATTAAATATCCATAAATATTTTAAAAAGAGACAGTTTGAAGCTGTGGGTGTTTAGTTTTACACTGAGCTGAGCATCACTTTGCTGTCCTGTCTGTGCTAACTCAGCCATCATCATCAGCTCAGCAGCCCCCTGCAACCGTGGTGTCACATGTTTACTAGTCTAACATAAAACTCAACCTTAGCTTAAATATATGGCTAACCTCTGTATGTTTTACTACTGCAAACCCATAACTTTCCAGGCATTACACTCTGCATGCAACAATATTAATGGGCATGTGTAGACTAAAGGTGACAAGCAGGTGTCGAGTGGTCTTTGCATGAGACTCTCCACAGCCTGACAGGACTCATATCGATCTTATTATCCCTCAGGACAAACTCTAACATGACGCTTATGCTAAAACAACATAAATAAATTCAGAGAGATTATAATTTTAACCTTACTTAACCCATAAAATAGTTTTAAAAAACAGGTAAAAAAAAAATTGGTTTAATTATCTCAAAAAGGAAGAAAATGTTGCAGGATCTTAAAATATTTGTGTGTTTTAAAATATTAAGACTTAATCTATTTAGTTACCTTAAGCATTCATGTTTATGCCCGTATACAGAGGTGTATAGGCTTATGTCAGTGATCAGGAGGGGAAATGCTGCAAACAGCAGTGGGCCAACAACAGACAGGTATGAAAACTGACAGTGCTACAGGCTTGTGAATAACTAATGAAGTTGAGCTAAAGAGTAACTTGTTTGTGTCTCACAGCCTCAATCTGTCATTTACATGTGGTTTTCTTAATGCAGTTTTATAACACATTTATTTATTTTGCCATTTTGAACTCTGTTAAACCAGTGCACACCCTGTTTGGTGAGGGTGTAATCTAGGTTACTGTTTGTAGCTGATATTCACAGATGTCATGCTTTTAGTCAGATTTCAGATTTTCATGCACCACATCATAAAGTTACTGAGGCTCCCTTTGACAAAAGGTTTGTTTTGGGGGGTTTTTGTGTCACATTTATACCTGACACATGAAAGTTCCCTGGTTCAAGACCAAGAGGTGACACAAACCCTGGGAGGGGCATCCGATGTAAAAATCTGTGTCAAAATCAAATATGTGGTGTGGTGTGCTGTGGTGACCCCTAATGAGTAAGGGAGCAGCTGAAAGAAGTTACTGATACAATTAGTTAATACTTCAGTCATAACCTTTTGTGCAGTTGTATATTGGACTAATGCTGTATGATTGTCACAAATTCCCCAGGCACACCTGGACTTGTCTCACCGCACACCATTCAAACCACTTCTCTAGTAGAAACAACTTCCAGCCAAAAAAAAAGAAACACCCCTCTGTCTCAACATGTCACATACAGCAGCTTTTAAACTTAAACAAAACCCTGAAAATCTAATCAAAACATAACTAACTGAACCACTTTTTGAAACAGACTGCTGATCTCCTCCTTTTGCCTCATCTGTTCTCTCACCATGTGAAAACCTCCTTGGGGTTGAATTGCTTGATCCTCAGCAGGAGTCTGCTCCTTTCATTCACCTCACTCGTGTTCCTGGACGAATCCTCGGACCGTTCAGCAGCCATGTCGCTGGATGGAGGAGTGAGTCCTCTCTGCGCTTCAGGCTTTTAGCTCCTCGACTTATAAGAGCTGAATGATTAACAGCCTCAGAGGGCAAAGATTACTCCGTCACTTATCTGTTTGTGTGTGTTTGTGTGTGTGTGCTGAAGACAATTAAAGATAAGGACTGATGATGAAGGATATCTTTAAAGAAGTCATCACTGTGCTTCTTTTCATCACTGATGAAATAACAACACAGCTTTGTGGAAAAGTACTTCATCATTGTTTTTGTATGGAAATTGCCGTATTGGAGACTACAAGTACATCCAATCCAACTCCAATCCAACTTTATTTATAGAGCACTTTAAAAACAACAGAGTTGACCAAAGTGCTTTCCAGTTAAGAGGCAGCAATAAAATACAAAAAAAATAATAAAAATATATAATAAAAATAAATAATAAAAATAATAAAAATAAATAATAAAACAAATAATACATCTACTCTAGTACTAGAGTCATGAAATAGTTTGTCATTTTTTTAATGTTTCCATGCAGTACCTCTACTCCACTGCTTTAGACAACTATAGTGTACATTTTTTTTAAATTAAGAGAACACAAAAAACATATATCAAACAAAATCAGACAACACATTTTTTTTTTTTTTTTAATCATGAGGTGTTAAACGTTTTGACGTGACGTCTTAAAACATCTGGAGCGCCTGTTAGTCATTTTTTAGATTTTTTCACGAGTTCTTAACTCTTTCACCAAGGAGGCATTTCCCCTCCAAACCTCTCATACAGTTTCATTTAAATGTCTTCTGAAATACCAAAAAACTACATTTAATTTTAAATACAATTTTTTTTCCTTCTCCCTTTCATGACCACTTACTCAGCTGTTCCCTTCTCATGACTCTTTGGTGGGACCCACCTCGAGTTTGCCAACTCAGTACTCATATTTCTTCATTTATTAATGATCTTATTGTATTATGGGAGTTTTCCTATAAGTTCTGGGAAAACATATGCTTATTTTGATTAGAATACTGGTCAGATTCCACATAAAAATATAATACATATACTGTATGTTTTAATCTTCCTCAAATTTCTGGGGATATTTTTATTTGGTATGGATGCATTTTACACACATGAAAGCATGTGGTTTTTGGAATGGGTTTCATTTGTTGATGCTTGAACAAAAGATTTTCAGTGTGAGACACTTCATGTCCTGCATTCTGGTGAATTGTTTATGCACCTGTTTGTACCCTTCCTGTGCAAATATGTGGAGGAAAAAGAACAAAAACATGAGGCACCATGGGTGATAATTGAAAATATAGTAACATGATGCACTGAGGTGTCAAACAAAAATCATGTAGTTCCATTGTTAAATACCCAATAGTAAAAAGGTAGTACTTGCTAAAATCTTCAGGAAAACGCTGACAAACCTTAATTGCACTAATTTATTTGGGCCATGCCAACATGTGGATAGTTGAAACTGAGATTTGTTAACTTTTTCCTGAAGTTTTGTGCAAGTCCCTCCTTTTTACTCGGTACTGGAAGTGCAATAAGTTCTCAGGTATTTTGTATTGCTCTCAAATAAGTATTACTTATATTCTCCACTTTTCTCATTTAATGCTGAGTTACACACATACAGTCATGTGAAAAAGAGCGTATTCACAGGACTGTAAGCAGTCCTATGAAAAACTAAGTACGCCTCATGATTCAATATATTGTAGAACGACCTTCAGCAGCAATAACTTGAAATGATTGTTTTCTGTATGAAGTTATCAGTCTCTCACATCGCTGTGGAGGAATTTTCTTCTTTACAATGCTGCTTTATTTCATTGAGGTTTGCAGGTATTTGTGTATGCACAGCTCTCTTAAGGTCTTTCCACAGCATTTCAATCAGGTTGAGGTCTGGACTTTGATTGGCCCATTGCAACATCTTGATTCTTTTCTTTTTCAGCCATTCTGTTGTAGATTTGCTGCTGTGCTTTGGAACATTGTCCTGTTGCATGACCCAGTTTCAGCCAAGCTTTAGCTGTCAAACAGATGACTTCACATCTGACTCTAGAATGCTTTGGTATACAGAGGAGTTCATGGTCGACTCAATGACTGTAAGGTGCCCAGGTTCTGTGACTGCAAAACAAGCCCAAATCATCACCCCTCCACCACCGTGCTTGACAGTTTGTATGTGGTGTTTGTGCTGATATACTGTTTGGTTTTTGCCAAACATGGTGCTCTGCCTTATGGCCAAACATCTCCACTTTGGTTTCTCTGTCCAAAGGACGTTGTTCCAGAAGTCTTGTGGTTTGTTCAGATGCAGCTTTAGAAACCTAAGCCATGCTGCCATGTTCTTTTTAGAGTAATTGTACTATCATGAACTTTAACAGCCCTGCAGAGTCTGAAATGTAGCTCGTTTTTTTTTCTAATTTCTCTGACCTTGGGATGCATTTGCTGGGATGTCCACTCCTGAGATTATGGCATTGTGTTAATACACATGCAAAGTGCCAAAACGTCTGCTTTTATAGGGGTGACCACACTTGCTGATAGTCAGTTAATCGAGTCCATTTGATTAGCAGCATGTGGCTGCTACTCACCCTCTTAATTCCTATGGAAGCAGTAAGGGTGTATTTTGTTTTTCACAGGACTGCACAGAGTCCTGTGAAAATTTTCTTTTTTTTGTAGTCTATTTCTAACTCAACCCTGAAAGGTCTCATGATAGTTTTTTATAGTATACTCAGGGTCACAAATTACTCCTCAGTTATACAGTTTAAAATGAGTCTGAAGCAGATCAATGTTCATGGTATTTGAAGGCAGATTTGTCCAGAGCTTATATGCTACTGTGAAATATACCATCTTTACATGAATAGATAAAACTCCATTGTTTTTACAGCCACATTACCACACATCAGAGAGATATGTCGCATTAGAATATCAAAGAATGAAGTTTGAGCTGGTGACAGCGGGGACCTTAGCTGTCACCTAGCTGTCACTTTTTTTTGTCTTTGTTCAGCTGTGGTGGACTCAGGGGATGTGTGACATGCTGTTAATAGCTGAAAATAGCACAAATATCTGCATTCTTACCTTTTTAGGACTCAGTCTTGTTATTCAGTGACAAACAGCGCCCTCTACTGTGGACTCAATATACTGCTTGACCAATCACAGTACAGAAAAGGTAGTGAGGAAGAGTTAGAGCTGATAAAAGATTGTCTTTAATGTTTGGCATTGTTAATGAATTCCATACCACAGCAGTTATGGGAGTAGGAAAACCACTTTTACAACCAAACACTGTTTGATCATGCTAACACCATATGTACAGGAAAGCACACTGAAAAGTGTATAAAGTATTTATATGAGAGGACTCAAGTCAAGAACGGTGGAGACAGCCACAGTCTAATGGATTTGTCCTTTTCCAAACACTGATTATAGATATTTATCAGTTACATTGATCTCTGGAGTACATGTATATACACAAAACAACAATAAACCTTTTTGGGGTTTCTGCAATAATTCTCAAAAATATTTCACAATACTGCTGCAGTATGTACAATAACAGAATTTACATTGAAAAATTCTATTGTACCTATATTTTGAGTATCACTTCAGTCACCAGTTATCCTCAACACCATCAAGCTCACAAGAAATACTCACGTACTGTATTTCTAATAACCTCATGTTCAACTCCATACAAAGTACAGCAGCCTATTCAGTGCCTTCTGTCTTGGTACGGTTTCTGAAATATGTTCACACAACTGATGATCTCACATACAAAAATAGATGTTGTCTAGTCAGCTGACAACTTGATGTACAGTAACACAAAGCATCCACCTGCAAAAAACAACCAGGAAAACAAGTAATTGTTAAAATATTAGCTATATCCTTCCAACCCCACAGGACGATAAAGAGCGCTGTTCCTTCTGCTCCACAATAAAAGTAAACCTCTGTCAGTCCGGGCTCCAGCGTTCTTGTGAAACACATCATCAGTTTTGAAACAACAGAAGGTAATTGAGAAAGAGCCGCAGGCAGAGTAAGAAATATTAGCGCTACAAACCAAACAACAATCTGAAACCAAAGCGGGACAAAACCATACAAAAACATCACTAGGTAGATATCTTTTTTTTTTTTCCTTCAGGGAGCATATGGTGAAGAAAGTGAAAAGGAGAATGGCTGTTACTAAATGAGCTCCTTGCAGTCCGGATTAGAGGTCAAACTGCATTTGAGTGCACTTAAGGCAGGTAGGCGATTCCAACGCTGTCTGTGTGGGCTCCTCGACCAGCCACTGAGCAGTTGGGTGGGGTGGGGAGGGGGCTCATCGGTGTCGTCAGACGCAACACAATGCCACTGCAGCTGTCCGGGTTCATCCCTCACTGCTCAACATGGTCTGACAACCATACACAGAGAAGGAAAATGATAGAGAGAGAGTGGTGTTGGTATTAGTTTGGAGCATCCAGCAGGTGTGAAGTGGAGAGTTCTTCTTTCACCATGAACATGAAAGCTGACAGGTCTGGGGCCTGTCTGTCAATTGTCCTCAGTTTCTCTTCAGTCTGCCGAACACTGTCATTCCTCTCGAGATATCTTTGTCACACAAAAGAGACAAATAGAGACGTCTTCAACAAAGACTCAACTTAAAGCACTTAAACAATAACCAGGATTGCAGCTAGTGCAATACAAGTAGAACATCTCATCTGAATACATTCACGTAGGTTTCCATACGCATGGTACGGATGGGAAATCGTCAGTGACTGAAGTTCATGTCCCTTGAGATGCTGGTCCAAGAGGAGAGCTGCAAGTACAACTTTAGACATCAGCGATTTGTGACAGCCCAGCAGCAACATGTATTACAGTGTGCATTTGATATGATTCACTATTAAGGAGCACTTAACAGTGTTTTGAAAAACATAATGGACATAAGCCTTTGAAAACACTATAATGTAGCAAATTTATCAAAATAAGAATTCGTATATATGAAGCATTTAAAGCAGAGAAGTCACCTCACTGTGACCGATAACCTTCTGTAGTTTCGTTGTGTTGTGAAATGACATGAAAAGCAAAATTAAGGGAGTTCACAGCTTATACTGCACCTGGGATCATGTTGGTTATGATCTTGGTCGTCATGTTTCACAAAACCGTTTTCGTATTATTCTCAAATGAAAAAAACATGCTCACAGACGAGTTGTACAATTGTGTACAATCAATATCAATTTTTGAACAAAAGTTAAACTGTCTCATTGTTCAAGAGATATTTTTCTTTTAATTCTGTCTAAGAGGCCACACGGAGCAGCAACAGCAGTTGTGCCTCAAACTGTAGTTTCAACCATCTTCACTCCTTCTTTTCTTTCCTTCGTGTGCACTGAAGTTAAACCACGGAGCATGACAACTGAGCACACTCCATTGCTTCACATCAGACTTATTCTAGTACTGCTCCTTGTACTCAGTGCAAATGAAGGGAAGAAGATAAGGAGAAAAAGCTCTAACTGAAACTGAGCTGGAGCCTCTCAGATCACTGTGTCTCCTCATGCTCCTCACTGATGCACTGCTCCCAGGCATGTTTGCCCTGGTCCTCCCTGTGGCCGTGAGGGGAGTGGAAGATCCTGCGGGGCAGCGGGATGGGTTGAGGTGGCAGGTCCTCCTCAGGAATGCAGCCTTCCCTCAAGTAGGGTTTGGGGGGCACAGCTGGAGGCTGAGGCCTGCGGTAAGGGATGTGATGAGGGCCATGAGCAGGAGCATGGTGGTGAGGTGGTGGCCCATGGGAGTGGCTGTCCAACCCGGGGTGGGCATGAGCGTGAGGGTGCGGGTGGGTGTGCGGGTGTGAAGCAGGACTGCGGTAGTGGAAAGGCCGGACTGGGTCCATGGAGTCGATTTCTGTTCCGCCGTAGTGAATGTGTAGGTAGGGAGAGGCCAGGTACTCGTCAGGTGGGGACCACAGGTGACTGGGAAGAGGCTCCAAGGCATCGTTCCTGATGGGACCAGGATCGGGATACTGACCTCCGAAGTTGCTCTCACTCAGAGAGGAAACACCGCTGCTGGCACTGCCTGACAGAGTGGAGTTACTGCCCCCCAAAGCTGACTGAGGACTGGTGGGAGAGCCAGGAATTGGGTGGAGAGGAGACTAGAGACAGAGAGAGACAGTGGATGTCACAGTTTGTTTTCATTTGAAAGTAATGTTGCTAACATTTCTCATTACGTGCAGTCAGGAATACTGGAAAACCGCAAAGACAATGTAATGTCACCGATTACTTCATTATGCAGAAAAGTTTCACTGAAGTGATTTAAAATGACTCCCCTAGTGTCTCCACTCAGCAATTTGACGTGCACTGGTTAAGATTCAGTTAATTTCTGTGTGTGTGTGTGTGTGTGTGTGTGTGCGCACACGTGCATATGTGCATGTGTGTGAAAGCAGAAAATTTCATAAATGAGAAAGTAGCGTTCCCGTGAATCTTTCAATTTTTCAATGTGTTTTCAAGAGTTAAGTTTACATTTCAGCATCATATCAAGATAATATATTCATATTAATTTAAAAAAAGAGGATAAGAGAACCCCCATGAAATAACCAAAAGTAGTAGACAAAACATTTGCCAGTCGTGAAATGATCAATTCAAAATTCTGGGAACTGACTGCAGAAAATGATGTTTCTCTTAAGTTTGTACCTTTCGGAGGGAACGGACAGGCAGGGCAGGAGGAGGGTCGCTGTTCTGGTGGTGAAACGCGTCACAGTGCATCAGGAAATGTCCTTTGAAAAGAAGTTAAACCCATACAAGTAAGGAAAAGCCTTATTATTATATTAAAATAAATAAATAGCCTGCAAGGTCTATGTCATCACTAATGATGAGAAGTACCCTAAACCTATAAAATACAAAAATAACATATTCTGATAGCATATACTCCTTTGCTTTATAGAACAAAGATTATACAAGCATTTGAGTTGAGAAAAAAAAACAAAAATGGGAAGAAGTGGCTCAGATCTCATGTGGTTAAAATCTGTCTAAACATAACAAGTTTAGCTTTTGCTACCAGAGTTCAGTCTTAGCTGGCAGCTGAATCAATCAACAGCTAGACAAGTGAATAAGATACAGATTCCTTCAACACCTGGTAGAGCATAACTGTGAAGTGAAATGAAAAACTACCTGGTGGAAAGGACCTGGGTGGGACAGGGGGCATTATTACCCCTCCAGCAGACGCTGGCATGTAGGACATCTGCTCCCTGTTCTCTCCATCCAGACTCCAGCTGCTGGGAGTATTGGGAAAGACTGAAGGGGAATACAAAAACCTTGTCAACACACTGCAAACATCTCATGCACAAAAATAAGTTGTTTATTGTCTATTCATGACCTTTCTCTGGTAGATTCATGTGAGGATCAGTACAAGGCTTACAGGGGCTAACTTGCTGAAGTAAGGCACGCTGCATGTGGTTGTTCTGAAAAAAATTTAAAAAAATAAATAAATAAACAGAGGTAAATGAACAATATGACAAACTCTACAGAAACTGCAGCTTAATGTCTTAAAACAGACATTATGGTACTGCAGATTTACCCCACCTGCCCATTCTCTGCCATGTTGTAGTACATGGAGTTGTTGGCTCTCTCACGATGAGATGGCAACAGAATCATCACTTCTCGGTTGTGTTTGGCCTTATCGGGCAAGGACGGAGAGCCTGGACAGAAGAAAGACATGTAGGTGTACAATTTCTATTACAAAATGCGTAATTACACATTAAACAAAGATGTTTTGTTGTCCTAAAAAGGTGGATTTTACGGTTTTGTTACTTTCTAGTGTTCATGCTTTATAAGACACAGAATATGTGAATATGTGTTTGTAACTCTCATTGGTGGTTCGTCATCTGACAATGACCATTCACAGATATAGAGAAGGAGGGTTAGTATACAGTAAAGACCATCAGATGTGACTTTCTGTGGTTTTGTTACTCACCTCTGGCACTTGAGGGGGCAGAGTTGATAATCTGGGAAGAGTTGGAGCGGATTGAGCTCAGGCTGGAGGAGGAGGGGCTTGGCTGCAAAACAGAGTATATTTAAAAAAAAAAATTTGTTTATTTGTCTTTTGTAGTTTTTGTAGAATAAACTAATGATTAATGTTGTGAAAAAAAAGTCAATCAAAAAAGTAATAATTAAAAGAAAGCATTAGATTATAGTTTACATCCTCAAAAGATTAGTTTTCATGTGAGTTGCACTGTGTAAAGACCAACCCAAATTATTACAATTTGAACCACATTTGCACCAGTATTTGTTTGTTTTTACGTCATTCAACTCCTACCTGCATGTGTAATGCCTCCTCAGGGTGCTCCCCCATCAGGCCGTCAGTCATGATGACGAGGTTTCCTGCCTCACTCGATGTGTGAGAGGACAGCGAGGAGGACGAGTGACGGATTGAGCCCTGCAGGTTTAGAGGGCTGCAGGACAGAAATAATGGTTGAGACTGTTAAAACATCTATCTCTGTGTTCGTTTGTTCATTTTGCATTTGTATGCCTGTTTTACAACCTGTACAGATTTATTTTACAGTGTTAATTAAAAAGTTAGGCTCACACTGCATTTTAGATTTAAATCACTGTCTTATCAGAGGTTTATATTCTAAAATACAGAACATGGTGCATAAAGTAATGTAGCTGCTCTGGGTATTGTTTTGAATGCTTAATACATGGAAATTATGAGGCTAAAACACCAAACGGACTTCTAAATGTGTGACTCACCTGTGCCTGTGCATGAGCCGCACGCTCTCAGGGCTCATGTGACTATAGGAGGAGAGGATGCCTCTGGGAGAATTAACCCCTGGGCACCCTGCAGGTCCAAATCGATCCACGCCAGGCAAACCCTGCTGGGACCCAACGATATACTGCTCTGAATATTTATACTGCTCACACGTGCACACACATGTAAACTTAATGCACTGTTGCAGGCTTGTGACTGCATAGAAACACACACCACACAGTCTGAGTCATGTGTCACTCTACTCACATGGTGTAAACCTGTTCTCATCATGTGGAACTGGTCTACAAGCTTTTTGTGCAGAGGACGCATCTCTGGATGCACCAGTTTCTCGTGAACAGCCAGTCCCACTCCGAGAATGTGCACCTGTTGATGAAATCAGAGGAAAAAATATTGAACAAGAAATTTCATTACCATATGTTGATAGCTGTTCCACATGTGTTGAACTTGTTAAGCTGAGTCTGACCTGTTCCTGCATTAGGTCCTTCAGATGTGAGATCCTCTCTGTATCCTCTGGGTGACTGCTGATGTAGTCCTTATCAAAGAATGCCTGTGGTAGAGAGTGAGTCAAAAGATAAAGATCTCTCACAACACCAATTCATCAGTCATCATTTCTGCAATCTTCTTTTCCTCCCTCTGCCCTACAACAGTACCTCCTGATATCTGGCGATGCCTCCGTTCACAGCAGCATCTATGACACCATTGAGGCACATACTGAGTGGGTTGATGTTGCCATGATGCTGTCTGTGCTGGTACTGGCTGATCAAAGTCCGCAGCTCCTGGGTCTTATTCTCCACCACATAAATGGCATTCTCCAGAGGGCTCACCTCCACCTTAAGATAAATACAGGAATTCATGCTGAGCTTTGATAAACATTTTTATACCAATCTGGATTAAGGAGGCCTGGCCATCAGGCAATATGTGCATTATGAGTGAGAGAACATTTGAGCTCCTTACTACTTCTCTCCTTTCCACCTCCGCCCAACGGGAGATCCCAGGGAGAGGACGGGAGAGGATCAAGGTTGTTCTCTCAATCCACAGACTCTGTTAAACATGCGGACAAAAAAGTGAGGTTAAGCCATCTCATATCAGTCACATCTGGTAGGCTAATATCAAAGAAAACCTAGTGGAGAGCTGAGAGTCTATAACAGATAGAAAACGAGGTTGGCAAGAGCTTAACACAGTGTTGTAGAGTACGATATAGGTCATTTCAGAGAAGTGAGAAGTCCTTTGTGGTCTGATTCCAAATTTGGGTTACTGTGTCAGGGGAAACTACAGTATCATGCCTGGAAAAAGTCTCTTAAGCCCTGAAGGTTGTAGGCACTGTTAGCGGTTCTAGAAACAGATGGCTGGAAAAGTAACAACAAAAACAAAATTTAAACCTGAAATGTAGTAATCTGCTGACTGTTAAATTTATAATTTAAGGAAAATAGCTCCTCAGATTTCTTCTGAAGTATTCAGGATGCTATCATGTTTTTGGAGTATTCTGGTTATGTTTTGCACATGTAAACATTATTTTATTTTATTTTTATTTTGGTTTCAGAAACTTGTGTTCTGGTTTTAAGGAACCAGAATTAACCAGATTAACCAATAATGAAAGTAATCACTGCTTGGACCTTTAAAAACAAGTAAATTATGAACTTGATACAATTAATGCATTTCAGCACCTTTTGAAATGAAAACCTTGAAAGTTTTTTGTTTTACTGTCATTGTATTAAGCCAATACATACACACACTGGCCACTTTGTTAGGTACACCTGTTCAACTGCTTGTTAATGCAAATATCTAATCAGCCAATCACATGGCAGCAACTCAATGCCTTTAGGCATAAAAACAAGATCAGGGTGACCTGGTGAAGTTCAAACCGAGCATCAGAATGGGGAAGAAAGATGATTTAAGTGACTTTATAATGGTCTTTGGTGGCAGATGGGCTGATCTGAGTATTTCAGAAACTGCTGATCTAAATAACAGACCATTATTCATCACTGCTTGACATTTTTTACTACTGTCTCTGTACGCTGCTACATTTCATCGTTTGATGGTGACATTTCGTCCTGGCTGGGAGTCAAAAAGGAACACAGCAGCTATGGTTCAGAAAGTAAAGACTGATGTGGGAAAAGATATTTCCAGCAGATACATTCAAACAGTTTTTAAGGTTATTAGGCATTTATTTCCCAAATGTATGATGACAATTATGTCCTAGGGAGCTGC
>VUQI01029681.1:2453-13808 GCA_015106735.1 Paratilapia polleni | reverse complement strand
GGGGGTACTGTCATAGCGCAGTTGGTTTTGCTTTCTGGAGTTTCTAAGGCCTGAGATTACTCCACCTCTTCGGGTGGAGCCTGGACGCCACTCCTCTCATAGAACACCTGCACCGCATTCCTCATCATCTTCAAACACTCTTAAGGACCAGCCTGAACCCTCAACCTTCGCCAGATTGTCTGCTCATCAGTGCGGTAATCAGGCTACCTTAAGGTATACTAAAAGTTAGAAATCTTGATACTCACCTGTGGCTTCTCTGTCTCTTGTTCCAGTTCCCCGTACCAGTTCAAGGATAATCTCACCTGTCATTTGCTCTCCGTCCCTGGAACTACTGGATTCACTCCTCAAACCATTCACCTGTCTGTCCTCCCTCCAACGTCTCCTCCAGAAAGTGAAACCCTGGCTCCTATGCATCACCGGATTCCCCAAGTAAGGTTGCTCGTCCTGCCCTCACCCAGTAAGTGGACCTCTGTGGAATTCTCTGATTAATCATCTTTCTCCTCTTCCAGTACCGACACCCGTGACCTGACTCGCCAGCTTCCAAGCTATTGAACTGTTTATTGTCTCATTCCAAATAAACTGTGAACTCAGTCAGTACTGTTTCCTGAGTTGTGTGTGAGTCCTGGTATTAAAAAGAGGCCTTCTCGGCCCATGACAATTGATTTATTCTGCCTTGCAGAAACCTGGTTACAGCAGGATGAATATGTTAGTTGAAATGAATCAACATCTGCGAGTCATACTAACTGTCAGAATCCTCGAAGCACAGGCCGCAGAGGAGTGGCAGCAATCTTTCACTCTAGCTTATTAATCAACCAAAGACCCAGACAGAGTTTTAATTCATTTGAAAGCCTGACTCTTAGCCTTGTCTACTCTAATTGAAAAACTCAAAAAACAGTTTTATTTGCTGTTATCTACCGTCCACCCAACCCTTATTCAGAGTTTCTATCTGAATTATCTGATTTAGTGCTCAGTTCAGATAAAAAAATTAATTTTAGGTGATTTTAACATTGATGTAGATGCTGAAAACGGCAGCCTCAACACTGCATTTAATTCACTGCTAGACTCAGTTGGCTTCTCTCAACATGTAAATGAGCCGATTCATTGTTTTGATCACACTCTGGATCTTGTCCTGACATTTGGCATAGAAACCAAACATTTAACAGTATTTCCTAAAACCCCTCTTTTGTCTGACCATTTCCTAATAACATTTAAATTTATAATAATGGATTACACAGCACTGGGGAATAAATTTCATTACAGTAGATGTCTTTCTGAAAGTGCTGTAACTAAGTTTAAGGAAGTAATTCCTCCACTGTTATCTTCTTCAGTGCCAGGTGCAAACACAATGCAGAGTAGCTACCTAAACTGACTCCCACAGAGGTCGGTTATTTTGTTAATAGTGTTTACATCCTCATTGCGTACAACGCTGGATACTGTGGCTGCTCTGAAAGAGAGCACTTCAAATCAGAAGTGCTCGACTCCCTAGTATAATTCACAAACGCGCCTTAAAGCAGATATCTCGTAAGCTGGAGAGGAAATGGCATTGCACTTTAAAGCAGCGTTCTATAAAAAAGCACTTTGTAAAGCTAGGACATCTTACTATTCATCACTGATAGAAGAAAACAAGAACCCCAGGTTTCGTTTCAGCACTGTAGCCAGGCTGACAGAGTCAGAGTTCAGTTGAGCCAAGTATTCCTTTAACTTTAACTAGTAATGACTTTATGAACTTCTTTACAAATAAAATTTTAACCATTAGAAAAAAAATTATTCACAACCATCCCATAGATGTCTCCTTAAGTATAGCAACTTTTAAAACTGTTGATATTTACTTAGAAGATTGATTTTTCCGAGTTAACTTCAACAATTACTTCCTCCAAACATTCAACGTGTCTGCTTGACTCCATTCCTACAAGACTGCTCAAAGAAGTCCTACCATTAATTAATGCTTCAATTTTAAATATGATCAATCTATCTTTAGTAATGGGAAATGTACCACAGGCTTTTAAGATGGCAGTAATTAAACCATTACTTATAAAGCCTTCACTTGACCCAGCTGTTTTAGCTGATTATAGGCCCATTTCTAACCTTCCTTTAATTTAAAAAATTCTTGAAAGAGTAGTTGTAAAACAGCTGACTGATCATCTGCAGAGGAATGGATTAAGAATTTCAGTCAGGATTTAGAGTGCATCATAGCACAGAAACAGCAATAATGAAGGTTACTAATGACCTTCTGGCCTCTGACAGTGGACTCATCTCTATGCTTGTCCTGTTAGACCTCAGTGCAGCATTCAATACCACTGACCACAATATTTTACTACAAAGACTGGAACAAACCATAGGTATTAAAGGAACTGCACTGCAATGGTTTGAATCTTATCTATCTGATAGACTCCAATTTGTTCATGTAAATGGGAGTCTTCTTCACACACTAAAGTTAATTATGGAGTTCCTCAGTGTTTTGTGCTGGGACCAATTCTATTTACACTATATATGCTTCCCCTAGGCAATATTATTAGAAAACATAGCATACATTTTCATTGCTATGCCGATGATACCCAGCTTTATTTATCCATGAAGCCAGCACACAAATCAATTAGTTAAACTACAGGTATGTCTAAAAGACATGAAGGGCTGGATGACCTCTAATTTTCTATTTCTAAGTTCAGACAAAACTGAGGTTATTGTACTTGGCCCTAAAAACCTTATAACCAGATATTTACTCTGGATGGCATTACTTTGGCCTCCAGTAACACTGTGAGGAATCTTGGAATCATTTTTAATCAGGATATGTCCTTCAGCGCACAAATTAAATATGCAGGACTGCCTTCTTTCATTTGCACAATATTGCTTAAATTAGAAACATTCTGTCTCAGTGATGCTGAAAAACTAATTCATGCATTTATTACTTCTAGGTTGGACTACTGTAATTCACTATTATCAGCTTGTGCTAAGAGTTCCCTGAAAAGCTTTCAGTTAATCCAGAATGCTGCAGTGAGAGTACTGACAGGGGCTATAAAGAGAGACCATATTTCTCTTATATTGTCTTCTCCTCATTGGCTACCTGTTAAATCTAGAACTGAATTTAAAATCCTTCTCCTCACATACAAAGTCTTGCATAATCAGGCCCACCATATCTTAAAGATCCATATTATCCCAGTGGATCACTCTGCTCTCAGACTACAGGCTTACATGTGGTTCCTAGAGTTTCTAAAAGTAGAATGGGAGGCAGAGCCTTCAGCTACCAGGACCCTCCCCTGTGGAACCAGCTCCCAGTTGGGATTTGAGAGACAGACACCCTTCTCTACTTTTAAGATTAGGCTTAAAACATTCCTTTTTGGCAAAGCTTATAGTTAGGGCTGGATCAGGTGACCCTGAATCATCCTTTAGTTACGCTGCTATAGGCTCAGGCTGCTGGGGGCCTCCCATGATACACTGAGCATTTCTTTCTCACTCACCTCTCTTCACTCTCCATGTGTTCTTACACCATTATTGCATTTAATGATCAGTAATTACTAAACTCTGTCTCAGTCTTCCACAGTGTGTCTTTTGTCCTGTCTCCCTCTGCTCTCTTCTGTTTTTTCACCCCCAACCGGATGCAGCAGATGACCAACCCTCCCTGAGCCTGGTTCTGCCGGAGGTTTCTTCCTGTTAAAAGGGAGTTTTTCCTTCCCACTGCCGCCAAGTGCTTGCTCATAGGGGGTCATTGGATTGTTGGGGTTTCTGTCTAATATGTTAGGGTCTGTAGCCTACAATATAAAGCGCCTTGAGGCGACAGTTGTTGTGAATTATATAAATTGAATTGAATTGAATTGAATTGAATTGGGCAGCTAACTACTCTTCCCAGACAGCTTATGCTTACATCTTGCAACAGTGTCCTGAGAAAGACTCTCTTGTTTTGGTACATGCATGTTACTTGTCGTCATTGATATGGTTGGTGGATGCAGTTCCTGCTCATGACAATGATTTGAGTAATCAGGTTATGATTTCTGGAAGAAGACACTGATGCTGAGTTATTCAAATGTATTTTCAGGCATGTTGAACACCACTAAGTAAGTGCCATAGTTTTATTATATTTAAGACAAGGCAGACATCTCTACAGTAGATATCTTCAAAACTGTGTAGCTCACACCAAAACAATCAAGATGGTTGGACAGCACAAGTCCATCATCGTGTCTCATTTCTCAACCAGTCTCCACCATTGCTTTGGATACACGCCAAACCACACTTCACCATATGGGAAGGGATATCACTGCAAACCATGAGCCTAAAAACAAATCCATAGCAATTGTATACAAGTCAGGATCATGATATGACACTGTGAGACAATGTAGGATAATGTGTTGCCCTGGTCCATCATATGCCCGGGAGTTAACAGCCTTTGGCAAAATCCCAGTTTCCTCCTCTCTGCTCCCAAGAACAAGCCTTTTCTCTGGATTTCCGCCAACCAAATCCTCCCTCCGTGGACTTCTGAAAAAAACTGAGCAGTCTATGCTGTAAGAAAGAGCACAAGAAAGCAGTGAAGAGTGAGAATAGCTAATACCAATGTTTGTTCCTCTCAATTACAGTTTTAAATGGAAATCAATGTTGCAGGGGGAATGAGAAGAGCTCTTAATATTGGGGTGATAATCACATTAAGACAGGGCTTAAATCAACACCAGACCTTAGCCTCTGGAGAGGGAAGAACAACACAGAAAGAGTGGAGACTATTCAATTCTCTCTGTCTCTCTCTCTCTCTCTCTCGTAATCTATCACTCCCATACAACAGTTGTCTCCAGCTCCCAAACCGCTGTCTGGTTGCCAGGATACCACCCATAAGTTTCACCATAGTAACATCTGGAATAAAGGTGGGTGGGAAGGTTGCCAGGACAGGCCTGGAGTTTCACTGTGGCCATAAAAACAACAAAAATAAATCTTATTTTCAACTGCTCTTCCCAGCACGATACAACAATATGGACACACACGCACACACACAGCGTGTCACATACATCTTAGCCAACTAAATCAAAGTTAATTGTTTCTCAGGTCCGATAACAGACAAACAGTAAGGGGTTGTTGTTTCCCTGCTTTTATTTTAGCCTAAACAAAGCAATGAAGACAGAATAAAACTTGTGCAGATTAAGTATAGAGTTTCATATGGTTCCAACAGTGGGGTCTATTACTGTGTGGGCACCAACGAAGTGGCTTTTTCTGGATGCATAGTAATGTCTGCACGGCGCTGAAGAGGTACAATAGTGGGAGTGTCACTAACAGGCCAGTTAGGCACTACTATTGTAGTGATTCAGTAAAGAGTCTCCCTATTTAGAAGGGGTCAAAACTGCACTACATCGAACAAGTTCTGCCAGGTGCAATTTCAGAGCATATTTTCAACAAGTATGAGCATCATAATTGCAGTTTTATTTTGTTATGGCAATAATTCAACAAGGCACCATGGTGTTTATTTTCTGATTGCTACCAGCATCCATAATTTACAGCAGTCTTCACTTAACTCTCATTACAGACATATGAAGGTGGCAGATACAGTATTTGTTCCATCTGCTCACTCATTTGAGTGACGCATATTGTCACACCATGATTATGCTTGCCAGAACTGATTAAATGTCAAATGTCTATGTAAATGTACTGTGATCTGCAGACTGCCATGTCAGGCAGACATTTTCAGAAAAACCTTTACTCGAAGATCATGACAAATTGGACAGTGATGAAAATGTTAATGATGGGTGTGATGGATCTTAAACTGAGAAAGCCAAAGAATCCTCTGCTCTGTCAATCACTTGTTACTTAATAAAGACATCAGCAAGCATTCATACAAGCAAGAGGCACTGCTATGTAAATGCAAAACAGGAAAAGAAACACACCAATCAGCGAAAATTAGCAGTACCTACCAACATCAATGAAAATTAAGCTCAATAAGCTGCTCTGAATGTAAACAGATACGGGGCTTGGCTCTACAGGTTGGAAACTTTACACTGTTTGTTTACCAATAATAAAAAAGGTAAAGATAAACAAACAAAAAAAATTAACCCTTCCACAACACAGACTGTGACCACATACCTCTACCAAGGCTGGATATTCTCTCCATACCAAGCACAAATTCAGTCCCTGGATCTAGAAAGAGACCTGGATCAAGATTAGTTTGTAATATTTTCACAAAAATATCAAGACAGTGTCTCCTGGCTTTTCATATTTCAATTTGACATATACTGGTGAAAATATGATCCAAAATATCCAATTTTGCCTTATCTCTCAATGGTCCCAATCCATATTGACTCCAAAAGTTAATCACTTCTAAGTTGGTAAAAATTTCATGTAAATCCGTCCAAAGCTTTCTGAGTAATGCTGCCAACAAATATTCAAGAAAATAAATAAACAGCTAAAACAAACCAATCATGCAACTTTGCCTTACATAACTTTAGTTAGTTAGTTTGGCAGAGGTAATAAAAAAAAAAGAAAAACACATTTCATCCAAAGGTTCAATTCTATATTTAGATTTAATTTTAAAAAATTCAAAACAATCTGTGCCGTAGGTCAGTCATCTCTGAATGAAGCATTAGATTAGCCCTTTGTTAAAACTCAAAGTGTCTTTCTCCTCTCCCCCTCCTCTCCTCTCTCCTGAAGCTGGTTTACCATGAAGTACGCTCTCATTGGGCTGTTCTGTCCCACTATACTCAGGGACACTGTTTTTTCTTTTTTCTAATTTATATTCCACAAGCTGTTAACCATGGCAGTCAGCTTTTCCTGTCTTTTGCTAAAACATACTTAATGTAGTGCCTTCTGTTTTCCCAAGGAAAAAACTGAGTGACTTGTTGATCGGTTATTTCGCCTGCTTGTCAGTTAACGGTTGCTAACATGCCAATTTTGCTCCTCTTGGTGACATCTGAGAGCTGATCACTCAACTAAACCTTTATATTCCTCTTCTGCACCTGCTATATTACTGCTACATAATCTTACTCTCCTCCCCTCTCTGTGTCTCTAATTAATGTCATCAGAATCCCAACTTCCCTTTGCCCATCCACTGTAGTAGAATACAATACCCTGATACTGGAAGGCAGAAAAGACACACACGCAGAAATACACAGGTCCCCCTCCTGTGCACATCCTTTATGCTTGGAGGGTGAAGATATGCAAAGCGCCACCATCATCAAAACAAAAACTGCAAGGGAATATAGGGCAATTGAGTGAATTAAAATGCATCCCTAGAGACATGTCTTTCTTTCTCATCTCCCCCCCCCCATTTCCCTGTTGTTCCCACTGAAGAAATGGGCCTTTTTGCTGTTTAGTTCAAATTAGCCTGCCTTGTTCTGGCCAGATGCTTGTCCAAGTCATAGTAACACAGGACAAGCATCTGTGATTATTTAGGATTTGAAAAACAGTCAGTCTTTTTTTACTGACTCTATAACAAATATTTTAACAGGATATTGGTTCAGCTGAGGACACACAATGTTTAAATCATGCTTGTAATAAAACTGAATGAAAAATTGCAATAAGAGGAGGGTTTAAGGCAAAGACCATGGTTCAGTCCTACCACAATAAAACTAAAATTGCATGGCACATGTGAGTGAAAAAAGAAAACATAAAATTAAAAGAGCGTTAATGATATAAACCACATGAAGGGACATGCCTTTTCTAAAGTGTTTGCGCTAGTCGTAACTTTTCTTAATGTCTTGCTGGCTCACACTACCAGTAAGTCTTCCTTCCTTCCTGTGTATATACATACTTCATAAATTGCTATATATACTATATTCATAAAATCAATTATTGTAGACAACTGGACAATGGACAACATGCACATAAAGATTACCTAGCTCTGTTACAACAGTCCTGCCATGAATACGTGCACTATTAAAAAAGGTTAACTGTTTGACAAAGTAAGCAAATAATATTTTATGTTTATCATTTTAGTTTTCCTGGTTTTTGTTGAAAAAATATTCAAATTCTGGATAGTCCTTGGGGATGTCTTTTGTTAATATTCAACTGGGCTGCACAATATCCCAAGCCTTTAATGTATAAAGGGAGGAGCAGCTGGATGGTACAGTCCTATGAAAAACTAAGTACACCCTTACTGCTTCAGAGGGTAAGTAGCAGCCAGGTGCTACTAATTAAATGCACTTGACTAATTGATCATCAGCAGGTGTGACCACCTCTTAAAAGCAGAAGTTTTGGCATTTTGCTAGTCTGGAGCACTCAGGTGTGTGTTAAAACAATGCTAAAGAGGAAAGAGATCAGCAGTGATCTTAGGTAAGCAGTTGTTGCTGCCCATCAATCTGGGAAGGGTTATAAAGCCATTTCCAAACAATCTGAAGTCCATCGTTACAGTGACAAAGATTATTCACAAGTGGAAAACAAGACAAGGTTAGACCATGCAGTACTCAGAGAAACAATCCAAAAGCTACATACATCTCAGACTCTACAGGCCTCAGTTAGCATGTTAAAGTTCATGGCAATACAATTAGAAAAGGATTGAACAAGTATGGTTTGCTTGGAAGGATTGCCAGCAGAAAGTCTAAAAAAAAAAAAAACATGACAGCACGGCTTAGTTCTGTAAAGCTACATTTGAACAAACCACAAAACTTCTGGAACAATGTCCTTTAGACAGACAAGGCCAAAGTGGAGATGTTTGGCTGTAATGCACAGCACCATGTCTGGAGAAAACCAAACACAGCCTATCAGCACAAACACCTCATACCAACTGTGGTGGAGGGGTGATGATTCGGCCTTGGGCATCTTGCAGTCATTGAGTCAACCATGAACTCCTCTGTATATCAAAGTATTGTAGAGTCAAGTGTGAGGTCATTTGTCTGACAGCTGAAGCTTGGCCCAAACTGGGTAATGTAACAGGACAATGATCCCAACCACAGCAGCAAATCAGAATGGCTGAAAAAGAAAAGAATCAAGGTGTTGCAATGTCCCAGTTAAAGTCCAGATCTCAACCTAACTGAAATGCTGTGGCAGGACCTTAAGAGAGCTGTGCATAAATAAATGCCCACAAAGCTCAATGAACTGAAGCAACGTAAAGAAGAGTGGGCCAAAATTCCTCCACAGCGATGTGAGAGACCGATAGAGCCCTAGAGAAAATGATTATTTCAAGATATTGCTGCTAAAGGTGGTTTTACAAGCCATTAAATCATGGGGTATACTTAGTTTTTCACAGGACTACATAGAGTCCTGGGAAAACTTTCTTTTTCATATGACTGTATGTGTCTATAGTGAAATAACTGTGATTAATCGTGTTAAATCAATACAGAAAGAAATTGTATTTAAAATCAAATAAGTGAAAAAATGGCAGTACCTGCAATGTCAGCACACCTTTTATTGGTTTACAAGTGAATAAAAACACACTGACAATATAAACCTATATCAATAGCCTCCTCCTACATTTTTACCATGAAGGAACACTGTTAATTAAAGGTTATTTGCAGCAACACAAATTTTAAATCATCAAAACAGCAAGTGTTTGGTTTTCTGATAGACAAAAGAAAAATAAAGTTGGAGAATGGCTCCTGTCAGAATGCCTTTTTTTTTTGTCCATAGGTAACTAAAAACTGGTAAATTACTTGTCTGACTTATCTTAACCCTAATCCTTGACTTGCTAGCTAGCTATATCTACAAAAATACTGAAAGCTAAACTGCCTAGTTACTCCAGGACCATGTGTTAATCTGAAGTGGCCACTGCATGCCAAGGCTCCACCACCATCTGGAGAGCAATAAGTGGCCAAACAATGTACCTCAACCTGAGCCACAGGCGTCTAGATGTTAATTTTGTCAGTCTTGGCAATCTCTTCACAATGGTGGCCGAGCAATCTGGAATGACATGTGAAAAGGTTAAAATATAAAATGGTATTCTGAGATTTATATGTCATGTCCTTTGGTTCATGTATTTTTTTCTTTGGTTCATTACGTTTTGCATCAACACAAATAGATAACAAATTCCTATTATCTAACTGTTTCACAAACTGCCATGAGATAGCATTGGATGAACAGATGAGTGTGAGCCACACAGCCACATTAAAAGTAGAGAGATGGACATACTGGGGGAATGGATGAAGGCAAACAAAGCAGATGAAGTGCATGAGGCAGCGGGGGAAAAAAGGCGATAGTAAGAGGCATGTGTTCGGCCGATGTCCAGACAGACGTTAGTCAATAAATCAATGAAGAGGTCACACAAGCAGGTGGTTAGAGTAGCTATTGAGAGCTACCCTTCATGTGATCAGCTAGATTAGCACCAGGGTAAAAGAGCAGCGCTCTCCATGTTTTCTCTGCCTACCTGTGTTCTAACCAGTAAAACCAGTAAAACAACAACAAAAAAATATTGCTGAAATTGAGCAACTATTGAACTACTGTAAAATGATTGATAAAAAAAATGCTTAAGAGAGGTTTCAGATGTTTTTTACAGTATTTCTGCGTGAGTAAAAATAGGATTCCCCAAGACACTAGAGTTGTTTTGAAGTAAATCGCTATAGTAAATGTTTTAGTTTGAGCTATAATAGTGTCTTGATTCATCTTCACTGGGGAGAAAGAACAACCAACCACCCGCATGTTCTGCTTTAATCCACAGTACTTAATCTTTGTGGAAAAGGCTCCGCTTATCATGTCTCCCGCATGTAAGTCTGTTTTTATCTTCGCCTCTCTTCCTTAGAGAAACCCACACACACACACATGCTCTTATGAAAACACTCACACGCATAGATACACAAAGACACACTGTGTGCAAAGCAAGCGCATGTAATTACCTCAGCACAATGGTGCTACAAAATGCCAGACAGTGTTTGCATCAGTGTGTATGTGTTTAGAGTTTTGTAATTAGCAGAATACATTTAAATACATTTGGCTGAAACACTCCTGGGAGAGTTCCTGTGTGCTGCGTCTGCCTCAGTCTCTTGCTCCCTTTATTCTCCCTGCTTGCATCTCACAGTGCCTGCAGTACTAATTTTCTTTTAAATTTACCGATCAAGCTCTTGCCTTCATGCACATTTTTTTTGTTTTTGTTTTTGTTCTCTTCTTTATGTTGTACCCCACCAGAAACCCATCGATCAATGGCCCCAATGACCCCACTGTGTAATTTGCATAACTGTAGACCACTATGGCTGAAAATCAGTCACCACATCAGGGCATGATCTAAACCCACTGCCACAGGATAACTTAACTTGCCTGAGAACATAACAGTCAAATTTCTGGACCATCATGTGGTCTAAAACACCATATTTTTCTAGAATGTCTAGAAGTCCCCTTGAACTCTTTCATCTTCCAAACGCAATCAATCAACACACGAACACAAATTTATTTACTCGTGTCAAAGTACTGTAGCACATTTGATTATCAGTGGACACACTCATCTAATAAGGAGTCGCATTGACCCCC
>VUQI01029679.1:3002-21793 GCA_015106735.1 Paratilapia polleni | reverse complement strand
ATAGGATTTAGGTCTGGACTCTGACTGGGCCATTCTAATACATGAATATGCTTTGATCTAAACCATTCCATTGTAGCTCTGGCTGTATGTTTAAGGGTCGTTGTCCTGCTGGAAGGTGAACCTCCACCCCAGTCTCAAATCTTTTGCAGCCTCTAACAGGTTTTCTTCCAGCATTGCCCTGTATTTAGCTCCATCCATCTTCCCATCAACTCTGACCAGCTTCCCTGTCCCTGCTGAACAAAAGCATCCCCACAGCATGATGCTGCCACCACCATGTTTCACAGTGGGGATGGTGTGTTCAGGTTGATGTGCAGTGTTAGGTTTTCGCCACACATAGCGTTTTGCATGTAGGCCAAAAAGTTCAATTTTGATCTCATCTGACCTTCTTCCACATGTTTGCTGTGTCCCCTACATGGCTTGTGGCAAAACTGCAAATGGGACTTCTTATGGCTTTCATTCAATAATGGCTTTCTTCTTGCCATTCTTCCATAAAATTCCATAAAAAGATTTGTGGAGTGCATGACTAATAGTTGTCCTGTGGACATATTCTCCCACCTGAGCTGTGGACCTCTGCAGCTCCTCCAGAGTTACTGTGGGCCTCTTGGCTGCTTCTCTGATTAATGCTCTCCTTGCTCGGCCTGTCAGTTTAGGTGGACGGCCATGTCTTGGTAGGTTTGCAGTTGTGCCATACTCTTTCCATCCTCAGATGATGGATTGAACAGTGGTCCGTGAGATGTTCAAAGCTTGGGATATGTTTTTATAACCTAACCCTGCTTTAAACTTCTCCACAACTACATCCCTGACCTGTCTGGTGTGTTCCTTGGTCTTCATGGTGCTGTTTGTTCACCAATGCTCTTTAAGAAACCTCTGAGGCCTTCACAGAACTGTATTTATACTGAAATTAAAGTACACACAGGTTGACTCTGTTTACTAATTAGGTGACTTCTGAAGGCAGTTGGTTGCACTGGATTTTATTTAGGGGTATCAGAGTAAAGGGTTATTTGTAAAAGATTTTGAACACCATGTATCATTTTCCTTCCACTTCACAATTATGCACTACTTTGTGTTGGTCTATCACATAAAATCCCAATAAAATATATTTAAGTTTGTGGCCGTAATGTGACAAAATGTGGAAGGTTCAAGGGGTATGAATACTTTTGTAAGGCACTGTATCTTCCATCCATAATGGCTTGTTGATAATGACTTGTTATCCCACCTTGCCTGCAGATCCATAATTTCTACAGGGGCAGTGGGGCTAGCATGTCCAAAGCTCAGGAGGAATGGACCACTGGAGCCTGGAAGAACCCCCACATCCAGGCAGCAGCCCAGCAGGCTGCCATGGGGGCTGCAGCTGGAGCAATGCAGGATCAGTACTCTGCCCCACAATACAATGAAAACCAGATGTAGAATTTCCAAAACAGAAGGTGTCAAGGACATGATATCACCAGCAATGCCAAAGCTTAAGTAACAGGGGTTATGAAGATCTTAATCTCCAGTGAGAGAGTTGATTCTTAAAAAGCAACTCTTTTTTACACTATGCAAACAGATAGCTCCGAACATATATGGGAAGCTGAATTTTGCCTTCCTGTATTAAGGACATGCTAATCATTTGTAGTCTTTTACATGTGTGTTGTGTATGTTTTTACTCTTTGAAATGAAAGTAGCTTTGAAGAAATATCACTGTAGTGGCTCCATTATGTGAGCTGGGTACTAATGTGTCAACCTGCAGTTTCTTTTAGCAATTTTTACAAAAGAGATCAAAAATTTGTAACTACCTTTAAAATAATTTGAATGAACTTATCGTTTGACTAATGTACTGTTAGAATGACGAACTGTTTAGGATGTTGCTTTAGTTTTATTTTTTTGTCTTTTTTAAATTTAAACTCAAAGGAGAACCAAAGATCTAGTGTCATTTTACAGCTTTATTTTAGATGATGATACTTTGTATAACCTCACTAAAATTTCATCATATTTCTATGCAGTTTATCAATTATTGCACTGTAAAATGAAAGAATGTTGCAATATTGAAAACAAAGGTCTGCATGTATTACAGTAAGAAACAGTATTATTGCAAGCCTTCAGGTAGATTTAAAAGTAAGATAACAAACACAACTTACTTGAAGCCCCCTCTTTGATATACTTGATGCTTCCTGTTGACATGCCTGTTTTACACTAAAAACATCAGATTTACATCACAGGTTTAAATTAGTTTTTATGGTTCTGTTACTACTTTTAGAAGAAAAAGCAAGTCAAATACCTGGCATGTGTTATGTAGCCAGCTTCAGTTTGTTTAGAAATGTCAATGTTTTGTACTGAATGTCAATTTAGTGTGTGCCCATTTCTAACTAGAGAATAAGCCTCTTGCTGTTTGGCTGTTTGGCCACAGAGAGGCGCTGATGGTTTTAGCACAAAATAAAAAGTTCCAACATGTACTGATTACCTTCATTCATCCTTCACAGGTCACAGTCTGCATTTATTGTAGTGGATTATTTTGTCACGTGCGTGTTTTAGCTGTAATTTGAATTATTTTTTACACCAGCCACACACAAGATCCTTTGGAGTGGTGGCCTGTTGGGTAGGCTACTAAGCAGGAGAATATGAGTGTCAAAAGTATTATTGCTTGAAATCATTCCAAGGACAGTTGGTGGCAAATGGCAGATCCTCACGCTCACTCTTTCCTCCAGAAGGGATTTTGAAACAAGCTCTGTATTCAATTGGGATGTTTTTTTTGTTTTTGTTTTTGCTTTTTGTTTTTAAAAAAGTAACATGACCCCTTAGGAAGTTTGGTTGTCGGGTTTCATGATGGGCAGTTTAACACATATCCTTTTACTGCTTATCCTTGTAACAAATTATGTTGCCAATGTATATATATATATATACTGGTTAAAGTATGATGATACATTTCATACAAAATCTTTTACTTTGGCTGAAATCAAAAACCAAAGTGCATTAAACTCTACTATTTAAATGCAGGCTGCTAACTTTGCTCTAAAATTTTCCTTCCACTGATCACAAATCGTTTGTCATATTATTATTTTGCACTTACCCAAGGTTGCTTTGCAAAAAGCCTATTTGTTTCTTATTTGACTGTTTTCTTATATTTGCCCCATTTAATCAAGACATTGTACTCAATCATTAAAATGTGATTTTAAATTGTTTCCGATACATTACACACAGCAAATGGTACTGCGGCTACATTTAAACACTGTTAAAATGGCAAATTAAAAAGCACGAGGAACTTACTTTGCCTTTAGGTGGCAGTATTGGCCCTCTGTGATAGCCCACCAGTCACATTGACTGTCCACCAGGGGCACTATATGACCATTGTTTTTCTTCCTAGTTAAGTATGTATAAAGCCTGTTCCAAAAACATGAAATTGGAGAACTGGTACTACTTACCTACACTGAAAGTTGTATTTTTTCCAAACTTCAAACAACAATTTCTCCCATGACATTCCTCAAACTGGTGACCATCCCAGATCAGAATCAGAATGCATTTTAAATGGGTTTATCTGTGGATGTTGTTGTCCTTTATTGTTTTCCTCTCCTTCAGTTGTAAGAGTGATAGAATTACTCTGTGGAGTTGGGAAAGAAATTATACAGTGATATAGAAGCCCAGAGGACCCACCAGCAGCCACCAACAAACACTGTAATTGCCATACACATGGAAATCTCTTGTGACAAGCAGTGACAGCAAAGACTTGTGCCTTCAGGTAAACAGGACTGGTTGTCAACTACAGAATATAGTCATTGATTCATAACAAATCAAGGCTGAGGATATGTAGTGCTTTATTCTGTTTTGCAAAACATACTGCATGCATCTCATAATTTCATTTTGCCTAGAAAAAAATGGAGATCTGACCTAATTGCCAACTGTATGAATAACATAAGTTTATATTGGACGTCTGGTTAATGATGCTGTGTTAGAGCCACAGGGGTGGAAGTTAACTTGGCTTGTGATTCTTTTTGTAGCAAATTTACCGCAAGATCCTGTATAGCCTCGATGCTGTAGTGGCTTGTTTGTGACATTGTGCAGCTAAAAATAAATAAATAAATAGAGAAGCATCTGGTCTGTTGCCACACTTTGTCATCTACTGTGTTCCACTGTTTTTTTTTTTTTATAGAGTCTGTTTCTTGCATTAATTTATATATACCGCACCATTTTAACAAACGTGGCAACTTCCCTTACATTTACTGGAATACCCCCATGGGTCACTTCATTAGGTACAACTTGCTAGTACCAGGTTGGACCCCCTGTTGCTTTCAGAACTGCCTTAATTCTTAATGCCATAGATTCGACACAAAGCTGGAAACATTTCTCAGAGATTTTGGTCCATATTGACATGACAGTGCATGTTACTGCAGATTTGTTGGCTGCATGTCCCTTATGCAAATCTCCCATTCCACCACACCCCAAAGGTGCTCTATTGAATTGGTATTAAGGGGCCCAAAGTCTACCAAGAAAATATCCCCCACACCATTACACCACCAGCAGCAGCCTGAACCGTTGATACAAGGCAGGATAGATCCATATTGTTTACACCCAATTCTGACCCCAACATCTGAATGTTGCAGCAAAAATTGAGACTCATCAGATCAGGCAATATTCTCCCAGTCTTCTGTTGTCCAATTCTGGTGAGTCTGTGCAAAATGTAGCCTCAGTTTCCTGTTCTTAGCTGACAGGAGTGGCACCCGGTATGGTCTTCTGCTGCTGTAGTCCATCTGCTTCAAGGTTCGACGTGTTGTGTGTTCAGAGATGCTGTTCTGCATATCTTAGTTGTAATGTTTATTTCAGTTACTGTTGCCTTCCTATCAGCATGAACCAGTCTGGTCATTCTCCTCTGACCTCTGGCATCAACAAGTCATTTCACCCAGAGACCTGCCGCTCACTGGATATGTTCTCTTTTTCTGACCGTTCTCTGTAAACCCTAGAGATGGTTGTTTGGGAAAATCCCAGTAGCTCAGCAGTTTCTGAAATACTCAGACCAGCCCATCTGGTACCAACAGCCATGCCACGTTCAAATTCACTTAAATCACCTTTCATCCCCATTCTGATGTTCATTTTGAACTTCAGCAAGTTGTTTTGATCATGTCTACAAATCTAATGCATTGAGTTGCTGCCAATGAGTGTATTAACTTCGGTAGAAGCCACCAGACTGTAAACACCACACTATAATAGATTCACCCTTCAGCCTGCTAGGCTGAACTTGTTGACAAATGATTATTGTTACACATCCAACTGATGAAAAGGATAATTATGATTCATTTAAATATCTCTACCTTTAACTAATAAATGCTCCAATATGTTTCTCAAAAATAAGTGTCTGCTGTGTCCGAAGTGTGAACCAAACCAGTAAAGGTTTGGATTGTAACTGCTTTAAGTCATCTATAGAAGACAATGTATTAGACTGCAGATGTATTTCAGTGTTTCACAAGGAAAGACGTATTGTAGTTGAAACATAAGAAAATTTTAAAACCTGGTCTCCAAATTGGAAAAAGTAATGAAAATCATTACTGAGTTAATTACAAAGCTAATGCCACATTTACACAAGAAGTTTATTGTTAAGCACCTCTTCCTCATGATCAGTCATGCCGACAATGGAGAACAGAAGGGTTGTGTGAAAAAACGTAGTAAGGTGCATATAAAGGGCATAGTATGATGGTGCACAATGGACCTTTGTGTTTAATTTCTCAGAAATAGAGTGCCCTTTCATGCTGTTAAATACACACACACACACACACACACACAGTACTGACTTGACAAAATATGTACAGACATGAGTTTGTGCAAAAATATAAGCATGCATTCATGCTTGTGTTACAGACACAGATGAGCATGTGGAGCTGGAGTCCAAACACCCAACATATTTCCTATAACTGTTCCCTGATGTTCATAGACCTAAGCAGACATACTGTGGGTAAAATGCAAGTAAAAATGTTCATGAAAGGAAGAAGTCTAGATAGAAGTATTCTCTTCTAAACATGACCTGCAAATACGGCTCGTGGCAACAATTACACAGAAAAATGTTCAGCTTGAGTTTAACAAATGACCTAAAGAAAGAGTCAGTCAGCGTGTGGGAGTGAGTCGTTTAACTCTGCCCCTGTGAATGTGCATCTGCAGTCTGCAAATTGGGCAGCTAATGATCAAGCTGCCTTAAAATAGAATCAGAAGTAAAATGGAGTAAATAATAATTATGTTCATGATTATTTGAAAAATTGTCCATTTGCCTCTGTTAAGTGGTTGCTGTTAATGATAGCCCTTAGAGCTGGTGACCCAAAGGGAACCACTGGCTTTGTGCGATGACTGATCTCTCTGCAAGATGCCATTATCAACATAAGAGCAATTAAAATCAAATGAGTTCACTAAGATCAAAGGTTGCTCTGACTTTAAGTAGGAATTAGGCTTTTACCTCTTTTTTTTTTTTTTAAAGCTGAAGTTGAAAAGTTCAATGTGGAAATGATGATACAGAAGGGTTGCTTAAGATTTTGAAGCTTTATAATCATAAAAATAGCATAGAATATGGTAACGTCCTTTGGGCCCAGTGTAAACATAACTCACTTTAAAGTCCAGTCACAGCTGGAGATGTTCTTGCTGTGCAAAAAAAAAAAAATGTATGATTACACCTAAACACTAACAATTCACATATGTTTATGTTGATTTTAAACAGTTTAACAGTTCTGAGAAGTATGCTTGTTCTTTCTTTCTAGTGGAGAGTCAGATAAGAAGATCAGTACCACTCTCATATCTGGCTATGTTAGCAAGCATATAAAATGCTAGTAGCTCGTTACTAAGTCACTACTCCCAGCTAAGGAATAGTTTGCATTAGTTTTTTTTTTTTTTTATTTAGTTCCACATCTAGCTGTGAGCCATACTACAGGCTATACATATTTAAAAAAAATGTCAAACTATTCCTTTAACAGCATAATGACTGGTGACATTGTCCATCTTTTGAAATACAACAAGGGTGCAGTCCCAGCTGGACTTTGTTCTGACAAAAAACAAAATAAACACATCTGCAGCTCCCAAAAATATTGGCATCATTTAGAAAAAATCCTAAACTAGATCATCCTTACACGGTCATGATGAGAGGAACCAGAGCCAGCTACTAAGGAGGGGTCACCCAGCTGTCTGGAGCAAGGCCATTTTAGTCAGCTACAGCGAGGAAGTGCTGCTGCCACCAGGCTGTGAAATCACCGATCTGATGATGGGAGTCGCCCCCCTGACAATGCAGGAAACAGTGACAGTGGAGGTTGGTGAATGAGTCTGGTGAAATATGGGCCTGTCAGAAGGCAGAGAGGCTGAGCACAGTCGAGCAGGGCCGTCGCTCCCCGTGGCTGACTTCATCATTGACACTCCCCATGGAGCCAGTGGAGGGGTGGGAGATTGGGGGTTTTGAGGGGACCTGATTAAGGCTGGAAGCCTATCATCCCTACACAACATCTCCTCATTTGTTCCAATTGCTTAGGACCGTAAACATGAATATCCAAACTTCAATTTCTGCCTTTCAAGGAAGGAAAACCATAATGAGAATTTATTGCCCTGTTGTTGTAACCACGAAGGCTCCCAGGGATGCTGGAGAAATTGTCCATTTGCATACCCCTTAAAATTGATGAGTGAGGAAATTGAGGAACTAAGTTGTAAGAAACACTGCTTATTTTTTCAGCAGACACCAAAGACAAGCCAGATGTTTCATTGATGATGCAGGCAGTATTTAAACTGTCAGCCAGTACACTCGAGTGTGGCTTGTGTCTATGACACAAGCTTCTTCATTGTCTCGTATAACGCCCATCACTTTCAATGTGGTGTATTAACACAAGAAGTGAAATGTTTGTTAACTCAGATATATATGGTGGAGTCAGCTCTGTGTGCAGGATGAGCTATTATCAAAACAAATGAGCCAGCAAGTGCAGCTGCATGTAAATCAGAGCAGTTTTTCCCTTACTATTCAAAAGTGTTCAGCCATTCACTATCTCCCAGCCAGTGGTTTCTCATCTGCCTCTATTCTTGCTTTACAAAGACAGCCTTTCCGCATACCTTTCCCATCCAGCAATGTGTTTATCCCTACGGAAATGAAGATTTCTTCACATCTTTATTCATTTAATTAGGTTGCAAAGCAGAGGTAGAGCCAGAAGATGAATTACCTGTGGCCTTGATATTTTGCCACAGAATCTCTACACAGTAGGCTCTGCAGAAATTAGACCTCAAGTCTGGAGGTGGGCTTTTTGGCAATGTCGGCTCACAGACTAGTCTCTATTTTCTATTTCCACTAAATTCAATTAGCCTTGCATAAACCAGCTGTGGTAAAGAATGGAGGTCTAAAGTCATGTCTTTTAGCTATGTATCATTGTAAGCCAGCTGGTCAAATTAGGGTGGAGTAGTTTGACTTGGTCAATACTTGGAGTGACAAGAGCCAGGAAGGTGCTTTAACATTCTGCTATATATAGTATATATAGTGTATATATTGAATTCAGTAGAAACTTCATTAAGCCCTTGCTCATGCAGATAGCGAAGGCAAACCACCCAAAACCAAATGTTTTATTAAGTACAAATAATAATTATAATTTAACCACAAAACACTCTGTGGTCACTTGACTTTGCCATGAACTGATGTGCAGTGGCTGTGGCCAAAATGGGATACGTATGTGGAGAATGCAGCAAGGGTGAGCAAATTAGCGAAGCTGAGTGTTGTCACCTTGTTATCAGTGTCACTGTAAACCTACGATTATGCACTGCATGACTGAGATAAATGTCAGATCAACTACAGTGTCTGGTTTAGAGGGGAGGAAATTTGGAAAAAGAGAATAGAAGACTGGACGAGTAATGTGAGGTAAGTGAGGAAAAATGTAACAGCAGTTTTTGCTTAACTATTTATCTTGTAGTTGTCTTAAAAAACCCAACTTTTTATCTCTTTCATTTCCTTTTTGGCCTTATTGTGATCACAGCTTGACAAAGATGCCAATGGCTGCTGGTAAGGGATAAAACAGTCTCAGCAGGTGATGGTAGGTCAGTACTTTTTCTTCACAACCCCCACAATCTGACTGTATTCATCATAGATCCCCTGGGTTTGATCCCTCTCACTGCAGTCAGTAGAAATGTAATGTCCCACTTTCACTCTTGCTTCACTGGTTATGCCAGAATTTAAACCAAAGTACGCTAACAATATACAGCCATCATTTTGTAATGACCGACAACTTCAAATCCTGGAAAAGGTGTTCCCTAGTGTTTTTTTTTTCTTTTTTTAATTTTTAGCATCAGCAGTCTCACGCCCATGGCTTCTAGTCCCGCAGGAGTTTTGTGTATTCAATGACGTCTTGCCACTGAGAATGCTGGAAGATCTAATCAGTTCTGCTTCACTTCACTCGATCTGTTTCCTCAATTAGGTTGCAAGCTTGCAGCTGCAGAATGTTTGCTGCTTTACATAGGTTTGCTGGTAAAGTAAATGTGGCTTGTTGTAAGGGGAAATATTTGTCTTGGGGGCTTTTAGAGCCCTCTCCACAGATCTTCTGCTTAGTGACTATCAGACATAACGTTTTGCGGCTCAAAGCAGAGTATTTACATATATAATGGATTTGCTCTCATCACGTTGCAGCTCGATCTGTGTGAATTTTACAGGATTGTTCCCTTTTTTCAGGATACTAATACACTATGTTGCCACATGATCTTTCAATCAGGTGCTAGCATGTTTGCAGAACTCAGGGAGTGAATGAAAAGACGTCAGCAGCATTCAGCAGAAAATAAAAAATGCCTGTTACTTTAGATAATGTGTTATTAACAAAGTACTTTGTAAATCTTTAATGCTGTTTGAATCTTACCATGGGCTCACCTTGGCTCAAGAAGGGCAAAATACTTCACATCCTGTTCGGTGATAAGTGATACGATAATCTGATTCTTACAATCGCTTTATAATCTGACAAGCATATCTGACTATTTATACCAACACATCCTCCTGCTACATGCTGCTAATTGGGCCAATTTGCCCCTTCACTTGCCTTCTGTTCTAGTTTCTTATAACCCTGTGTGCATTGGCATGTTGTGTGCTGTGTACACTCCATATCTCAGCGATATTGTGCGTGTCTGTTAAGTTTTGTTTGGTACACCCTTTGGGGTATTTTTATGTGCTCCACTCAAAATCTCATACTGTTTAGATTCACTTGGGAAACATCCTCCAGCATATTTCTGATAATCACAATTGCATATTTGTTTGTTGTAAGAAATGGTCCTAAATCATTAATCTGCATGCAACTCAACAACTTTGACAGCCATTACATGTGTTGCTGTAAGGAATATGCTGCAGCATGTTCTTCTCATTAACAAAAGCAAAGAACATGAAACAGGCACTGCAAAAGAGGCTCCTGGTGGATATTTTGCATTACTGCCTATACCCCAATGAAGAATATACAATTTCATCTAAGCTACTTGAATTGCAGCTGCAATAAAATAAAACAAATACAGAGGAATGGTTATGAAAAACAGATATACAAAACTGAGAGTCCTCACCAAGAAAAGCAAAACTTATCCAGTTTTTTTGGAGAAGGAAGACCTCTAACAATTTAATGCATCATTTGGCTTCTTTTGCTCATTACAAGTTTTTCATAAGTCTCTCTCCAACAAAAATACACACACACACACACACACAAAAACCCCATTAACATAAACACGGTCAAAGCTGAGGACATGCCACCACATACTGCAACACTTTCACAAAACAGCACAGAGAGCTGGAATGAGGTGCTTTTGTGTGAACAGCCTGAACAAACAGCCGTTACGAAGAGGAAGTCCCACCACGGGGGTCAGGGTTTTGTTAGGACAAACCAAATATGAGTGTGAGAAGTGCATGTCAAAACAACGAGATAATGGATTCTAATTCCTCTGTGAGACAGGAAATCCTTGTACGAGGGACATCTGTGTTTTCCAAATACCAAATTTCACAACTGAAACTCACTACACTGAGTTATGAGCTTATTAGTTTAACTACACAATTACATGTAGTCTAATACTGTAACACTACAGTAAATATTACCATTGTGAAGATTATTATGTCTATTATTATGTTTTTGTCACAAAAGAACATAATAATAGACATAATAATAGAAGAACTAATTCAACTTTATTTTAAACCTTTGGTAACTGGAAAAAGATTTCTTCACAATGTCCAATACTGCACTACAGCTTTCAATGGCAACACATGCTCTTTTTCAGCAAATAATGTGTGTCCAGTTGTCATAGAGGCAGATGTTCAAATATGCTTTTTTGAGCATAAAAGGGACTTCAAATTCATATATTTATATCATTTTCATATCACATAAAAATTTGCTTATACTACTGCATTATTGTTATGCTCCACTTACAGTATTTATTCTTATCTCATCAAGAAAAAATATACTTTTCTTGAGGAGATACAGTCACCTTGAGGTCACTGTTGTTGTGATTTGGCACTACATAAATAGAATTGTACTGAATTGAATTGAATTGAATTAAATGTTCTCTTTGGTGATTTTGTGCATGCTGTAGGGTCCTCACCTGTCCTTATAATGTGAATCCTCACAGTTTTTATTATCTAGCCCAGATTGTACTTTTTTTAAACTTTTCTATTGAAAATAAATATGCATTGTCTTGATTCTTTGTAACAGCAGTGTGATAAACCTAGTAATCACCATTAGTCTACATCACCACATTTCAAAACGGGACATTATTGTCAATTCATTGTTACTACCTGGCTGTGAGAAATGTTCATCTGATTTGAAGGACTGAAAACAGAAACAAAACAAAAACAGTATTCTGATAGCCTCCCTACTGATAAAACCTTTTTTCCTCTCCTACTGTTACAGCCCACTGAGGACCAGACATCCATGGACATTGTTTTCTGGGCTAAATCTGATCGACCAGTCATGGCCTTTAAAGACACATTCCTTTATGTCTAAATGTGGTTGAAAAGTGGAAGGTAAAAAGTCATCTTTCTCAGACTATTACAATGACTTGAATCCAACCAAATTTCAACTGTAAATTCACTGAGCAATTTTCTGTTGATTAGATGAATGAAGACTAAAATTGTGTTAAATTTGGTTAAAAGCGAAAGTTTAGTAGATGTCCAGATTACAAAGCCAGCTCATGGGGACAAGACTCAGCTGTACATCTGCACATACAGGAGAAAGGACACGCTTTCGAGGATCTATTGTTCACATTTTGGACCAAGAAAACAGACGGTTTGAAAGAGGAGTGAAGGAAGCTATCTATGTCCACTGTGAATGACCATCATTGAACAGAGGTGGTGGCCTATAGCACCAACTATCAGCCACCTATAAAGAAGTCTTGAGATCCATTCCTACTCATGCCTTGACCCATGTGACTTTAATAACTTACATGATGGCAGGGTGGGGCAATATCTCACAAAAGATTTACACCTTGGCTCCTGTGACCCTTAACGACTCACGTGATGACAGGGTGGGTCAATGACTATCAGGACCACTTCCAAAGGGACAACCCCACTAGGGGTTAAATACCTAGGACTCTGCATCAGTTTTTAGAACTGAAGGAGCCTCCCAGATGAGATGTGAAATGTCTTCATGAACCAACAAAAAGAACTCCAGTTACCTCCAATTCAAGTGCTTAAGACTACTATGACCTGGATCACTAAGAACCTATAGACATGGTGGTGCTGTGGTAAACAACTCACACTAAAAAGGGGCAGAATTAAAAGGTGCTGCTTGCCTGAGGAGGAAGAAATGATGTATCACATTTAACCAAATTTAGACATAAGGGGACGTCTTTTTTGAGGTGTGTTTTCAATGACCTGAAAAAAATGACTTTTCACCTTTGACTTTTTAACCAAATTTCACGTGTCTTTTCAGTTACTTTTTGGTGGGTGGGAACATGATGAGTTTCCTAGAAAGACCCTTTATGCATAATGTGATTGGACTGTGTTTGCCACTGAAAAAAAACCAACTTTATAATGTCAAATGTTCATTAGTAAAAATAAACTACAAAACAAAAATTTCTGATGAGGATAAACAAAGGGATCCTTGGCTGTATGTTGACAATATGTGATGGAATATGATTGAAATATGACCATGTCAGTTTGTTTTTTGGTGACATGAATGATTCATTTGGTGCCACCATGCAGCTGCATTCACTGTTTGGTGTTTGTAGGCGTCTTATATACAGTGTGTATTTTTCTTTACTTGTAAAGGTCAGATTTGCATCCCAGCCTGAATCATGCCTGTCAAAATAACATGCAGTACCCAGAAAAATGCCTTTGTGCATTAAACACATCGCACCTAATCTTTTATGAAGGAGGTGATTTCAGTAACTTGTCACACTTGTCAAAGAACATTTCCCTTAGATCAGCTGATACATGCTACATGTGAGCTCACATGAAGCACAGTCAACTACTGCTGTAAGAGCGGTGCATATAATTAACTTTATGTGCACATAGCAGACATGTAAATGCATTTATTGTATAAGACATTTTTGACAGGTGTTCACTGTTAGAAAAATACAGCCTAGCCTCAAGACAGGTTAAAAATGCTGCATGTTACCTACAGATATTATACTGTTCCACCAAATGTCATATTGTTGGATCTTTCTCAGTAAGCATACAGTATGCTCATGATCTACAAAAGACTGAATTAAAAAACTGAGTATTTACAGTACAATATGAAAGACCTGCATAGAAAGGACAAAAATTTGGATTTAAAAAGCCTATGCCTAGTCTGCATGTAAAAAGTTAAAAACAAACAAACAAAAAAAAACCAACAACCAAATTTAACAATAATAAACACATTTTGATGCTTTAACATTATTTGATAAACACTTACATAATAGAAACCAGATTCTTACCAAAAAATAAACTTGAGTAATCACATTTATAAATATTAAAGTAACAATCCTTATGAAACCCAACTTTAGACACTATGATTGAAATATTGTGTGCAAAACCCATTTAATCAATTTACATTTTGTATCTATCTCTGTATACAAGTATTATTATTGTTAACGGCAGGGTCTGTGATTCTGTGCTTAAATCCAATTATATCAATACATGCATGCACAGGCAACCATGCATGCATGTAATCCAGCATTGTTGTTTGTAATTTTATCTCACTGCATATCCTCTCACTTCACTCTCGCTACACTATATCTCTGTCTTATTAACTTACTGTTAACAGAACATTTGCTACTGTTGCTGCGTCACAATAAAAGTGCTCCTCTGACAAAACGTGGGGCAGCTTTCATTGTAGAACACACACAAATGCAAGCTTTCTCTTTAAGTACAATCAAGTACAATCATTCATCAAAACTGCATCAGCAAGAACATTTGTTTTTAAAAATGTTCTTTTTGGCTTTTTTAAATAGCAGATCAGTTGTAAATATTGGATGGAGTAGGATAATTGATCAGCCACAGTGTGGCACACTGTTGAATGCATAAAAACACACAATCTAACCATGGTTTGCTAATGGCATGATGGAAAATGCCTGCTATTCCTTACTTCAGTGTAAAAATAATTTCTCTGCACTGTAAACAGATCTTCTACTTATCCTTCTGTTCTAGTTCTATAAAAAGTAATATATAGTATAACCACACAACATGTATCGTCAAATCAAACAGGACTGAATTCCTAAGGACTGAAACTATTTTTCTTCAGTCACAGTTTGCGTTGTGTGTTCACTGATATTGTCAATCGATTTGAGAGTTTTACCTGTATGTTGCAACAGATTGGTAGGCGGCCACGGTGAACCACTGCAGGGATATCATTTCAAAGCAACAGCTCACTGAGTTGGAGAGGTAGGTAGTGACAGCTTTCTGGCACTCTGCATTATAATACTAAGGTGTAGCAGTAGTGTGTTTTTTTCCAACAATATATACTATTTGAATAATTCAGATTATCGAGAAAGAAAAAAAAATATTCACTGAATTTCACTATTACAGTAACAGGTCAAAATGGATACAGTTACAAAAAAAATAATGTCCATTATTAAAGACATGCATCTTTGGAATATTTGTATATACATTCTTCACATGGTATAGATGACCTATGTGCCATCTGACCAGTGCTGGTAGTTGAAGAAGAGACCACAAGAAGGTGCAAGCCTACAGCTTACATACTATGAATCTTGTTTATTGGAAAGCACCAATTTCTGCCAGCTGAGCTTCCTGTTACTGTTAAACTGAAATAAGAAAGGAGGAATAGGGACACAGCTCAAATATTTAAGGTTTTGGAGGAGTACATCCAGGCATCCAGTACTGACAGTCTGTCTCTTTGCTGACTTACAATTTGATGTTGCCAAATGCAAATATGACCTGCTGTCTTCTTCTTGCTGTTAACACAACATTAAACAGGATGTGCCCAGAGAATCACAGTATCCCAGCCTGACCCACTGAGGCAGTGAAGAGAGAGAAAGAGAAAAAACTAACACATTATAGTTCTTCTGAGTCACTGGGCATCTCTGTCTGCCCCCACACTGCATGGATGAATGCACCTGGGAAGACTTTGTCCCCTAATTTTATTTGTTGGATTGCAGCTTAACCCTGACTTGTCTGGAACACTCATTTCAGCACGGGCACCATTTTACGCTATTTATAATTCAAACAAAGCCACTCTGCGGGGATGGTAGGGCATAGATGTTTGTGTGGATATACACAAACATAAACACCTCTTTTGAAAGTCAATGATGTGTCCTAGCATGTAACCAAGCCAGAGTGGTACAGCGGCAATATGAGATATGTAGCTGGGTGGGCAATATTAAAGAATAGATTACAGGGAAGTGAACTGTTGGTTCATTATTGGGATAGTGACATGCAATATGCATTACGCAATGGTGTGTGCATGTAGGACTACTTTAAACCACCATATTCTCAGTGCTCGTGGAACCCTTGCTTTGTGTCTGCCCGGGATCCCGAAACAGTGCAAAAAGCAGAGACAAACACCAACAGCACCAACAATGAACCAACAACAAATGGATTCCATTCACATTTCAATGGAATAGTGATCAGGGTGACTCTAATGTGGCAGCCTTCCAGTGCCTGATCAAGACCTGCAAAATAAACACATAACAAACAACATTTGTATCAGAGCCAGAACTCCAGACAGTGAAGAGTTTCACTGCAGTGTAACAAAAAAAGAAAAAGGCTGGATTCTGCTTTACATTTTTTAAAGATACCCAAACTGTAAAATATGTCAAACAACAAATTTGTGAATTACTGCATCTGTACAGCAAGGATTTTTTTCTTTGTTCTCTTGTTTTCATTCTCTCACAGTGGTTGCTCATTTTAAGATTCAAAATAGCCAGTCACACAGTACATGTGTTTTTATTAGTTTATTACAGCACTTTTGTTGTTGGTTTGCTGTTGTGAGTTTAAAGTCAAATTTTTTATAAATACCTCTGTGTGACCTCCTGTAACGATTGGAAATGATTGTTTGCTAAGCCCCACACCCCTCAGTTAAAGGTGTAGTTTGTATTAATAATGTTGGCAGATTTGCCATTTCAAATTCAAAGTCATTTTGGATCAAAAATAAATCCTTGGTTTCAGAGAAAGGTAGATAAAAGAAAATTTCTCATTCCAGGCTTGTGACCTCCAGTTTTGTCAGTCTTTTTTTTTCCTACACGAGAACACATCTTACTATATCAAAACCAGCTAAAATGTCTCTCAAATATATGAATGTTGATATGAATTCTAAAACTGAATATGTCCCATAACATTACCCCCCTTCCTTGAAAAATGAAACCTGTGGTTATCATCAAAAGAAAAAAGTGGTAATGCTTACTTGTTTTATAGGCTATACAGTAGATAAAATCAAAATGCATATCTTTTTTTTAATGTAACTCACATGTTTAATTATTTGGGCTAATGCCAATAAGAAAGTTATAGACTATGTCTATATGAAACATATGTATACTTACTGCATTTAATGTATTTTAACCATATATGTTACATATTAGTGTGTATATTACTGTGTTTATTTATTTTATTGTTTTGCTGCGACCTTCATGTATGATTAGTTATGTTTATTTTTATGTTTCTGAACCTAATTAGAACAATGGTTTTATGAAAGGAGATATGTTTCAGCTGAATAGAAAAAAAAATCTAAGTCATACATATACTATGTATGACTTAAGACTGGCTTTTGAGACAGAGACTGATGGTCCATATTTCATCCACATTGGCCTGTGATACAATGAAGCTTTATTTCACCTACTTCTAATGTTATTCTAAAGCTTGATTAACTTCAAGGATAAGCTTCCAGGTACTGGGCCAAATACTACACTGTACTTGTGCTAGTCATGAAATGGTCTTTTAAATGTAGCCTGTAACTTCATGTACCCAAAATAGTTGTTTGTGGTCCTTGGCTATGGAACCAGGAGCATTGCTTCTAGGTGAGATGAAGACGAGAAATAAGTGCCAGGACCCCAACATGGGGACATGGGGAAAGCCCTCACAAAGTCTAGAATTAAAACCTTGTTTTGTTCAGTAATTTTTACATTTTTCATTATTATCACAGTAACTATAATTCCGTGGTTGAATAAACAGTTTGACAGACATTCCTTTTGCAACAGTATTCAAGCTTTTAGGGTCTTCAATTGGAATATCTGGTCTGCTTTAAACATCTAATGACTGCACCTTTAACTTCTTTAAGTTTTACTATGCCACTTCAATGCTGCAAAGACTGTGCTAGCAATTGTTGGAAACAAATTTACTTCCATTCTGCTAATAAAACATGATTCCAGTGAGCATTTTTTATTATTACAGAAACCCTTTCTTAGTGTTACAAAATGTACTTATATGAATCATGCTATTTGGATTAAAATTTTAATATATATATCTCTTTTGTGTGGTCAAAGATAAAGTGATGCTAAAGAAAGAGAGAAAAAAGCAGAGATGAAGACTATCTTGATATCATAGTTAACTATGGTTACAGGGCTTTTAGCACCTGACTGTAGCCTTCAATTTCTTTTTTTGGCATCAGTGGTTTAAAAAAAACCCCAAAACTATTATATCCAGTTTCATTACCTCTGGATATGCTTTGGCAAACATATGTTAAGTGTTTATTTCACTCCACCAATGAAACAAAGGGAGACTAGCTGGAGCACTCAAACCTCTTTATATAGTCTTTTCAAGGGGATATGATAGTAATTCAGAGTGCAATGATACACTTCCTAATAGCACTATTAGCAAGTTCAGCACCCCTACATCTCCCTTTGAGGGAAAATATCAAAGTTTCAGAGGCTCTTAATCTTAATGGGAGAATGAGAGCATAATTCATTAAATCATCAAATATTTCAGCCACGAACCCATTAAGTCCACTAAGTACTTCAAAACACTGCGCAGCTCTTCAGATAGCTGCATTTAGCCGCCACCTTATCGTGTGATTTAGTATAACTCAGTGGTGGGAAAGTGACACAAACCCTGATTTAAAGTTTTTATCTCAGTTTCCTTTTTTTTTTTACAGACAAGTCTTTAAATTGGGAGAACATTACAATGCAATAATTAACTTCCCAGTAAGTTAATACCATACATTTTGTCTTACTTACTGTGATATCTTGCAGTTTTTAGTTGTAACAAACCGTCCTGTGTAGTGAATGTTACACCTAACCACATTGTTGGTAAAGTCTGATTCCCGCACCAAGAACTTGGGATTAACTTGGAGCTGGAGATAAAAGAAAGAAGGAACATCACAATTCACCATAATCACAAATCTTTGCAAACACTGGCAACAAATAATGGAACTGGTATTTCCTCAAATGAAAACCAAAAAAAAAAAAAAGAAAGAAAAAAAAATTAAAAACTGAAAAAA
>VUQI01029677.1:3780-25016 GCA_015106735.1 Paratilapia polleni | reverse complement strand
AATACTTTGTTATTTTTAAAGTATTTAAACAATGTCAGTACTAATGTTTATTCCTCAAAAGAACCTGTTAAAAATGATAAAGCCCAACTAGTCTCCTGTTTTTAAAGCTGTGTTATGTGTAATTTTCTTTAATATAGGATTAGTTTTTATAAAGCAGCCTGTAGTGCATCCTTGTAGTGTCACGATTCACACAGTAATACCCCTTGAAGGCTCTTGATGTTGAAGTACTGGCTGAAGAGACCAGATATGTGAGTGTTGTCCATCTCTCCTCCTCTTCCCAAACACTCAGCCTGTCTTAGATCTCTGGCTTCGCCATCACTCTCACTTACTTTCTTTCCTTCTGTCTCTGCATCATTCCCTTTCTTCCTCTTGCTTTATCTATCACTCTCTTCTTTCCTGCACTCCTCAGTTTATAGCCAGTGACTCCATTGAGTGGGGGTTAATGGAGGCCCTATCCAGGACCCTGCTGATAAATAATGTAGCTTCTTTATAATGCTCCATCCCTAGGGAGGGTCCAGAGAGCATCATTACTGCCTCCTCATCCTACACAGCCCAGGCCTAAATTGATTAACAGACACTGGAGCAGTGCAAAATGATCCATGAGGCTAGTGTAGTGGCTAACAGCTCGCACCAGGTGGGTCAAAGCCTCCGCCTGTCAGTGTCGCATGATCCCACTCTGTGCTCCCATTAGCCTCAGTTTCTCTCCGGTGGGCTAACTGATTGCCATAACAAGCTACCACTAACGCAATCGTGAGAGAGCATTGCTCGGACTCGGCTATAGGGAATGGTTTTTATGGAGCTGTTGTGTAAATGATGGTGTGTTCTTCCGTTTTCATGGGGGAGAGAGCAGTAGCAAAGGCCACTGCAGGTGTTTTTTTTTTCTTTTTTTTGTGATTTGTTTGTCTGTTTTTGGAATAGATTCAAGCCCCCCCAAAACTATTCAGATGTCATTCTTGGCCTTTTTGTAACACATCTTCACATGAAGTTTTTTAAAATTTGTGGTGTCCTGGACACCAGGTATCTAACTGCTTCAGAAAAGAGTCACTCTCAGGTTAACTAAGATTTCACTGTGAACATTAAGTTTAGAATCATAACTTTTTCATAGTAAGTAATGCAAACCATGCTGTCACATATTCATTACTAATCTTGTGTTGTGGATCGGGTCATCTCAGACATGCTCTTAGCTGAAGTTTGGTCAGTTTTCAGCATCTTTTTTTTCTGACATTTCTCTCTGCCGATATGGGACCCTCAACATTTTAATTGAGAACAGTTTGACAACAATTTATCTCTCATCTTCTCGCACCCTCACCTCCTTTATCTTCCTTGTGTTGAGTCGGATGACGAAGCTGAGAGTGATGTCATACTTGAGTTTACTGCGTTCCAGTAGTAATGGTCGGGAAAACAAGCTTTGTTTTGCTCCCTAGCAAGGTAGAGTCATTCAGTCATCACTAGCAATACCTGGAATACAATGAATGCAATGAATATTTATTTGCGCTCAAAAACACCACTGCAGCACGTTCACAAATAGACCCTGGTCAGTTCTCTATGTATGGCTTATTTAGCAAGTCACAAATACACAAGAGTGGTAGTACAGATAGCAATTTCTACAGTTTTAATACTGTTTATGCTCATTGTTGCCATCTTGAGTTGTGAAGTCGGGGTTGGTGCGACTTCTGTGACTTTCCGTGTGGGAAGTCCAACTTGAGGAGGCGTTCCAGCTAAATATTCCGACTGGGAACTCAGGATTTTCTACTTCCCTCTTCAAATGGAATGCAGCATTAGCCTAACCAGGGTTTTTCTTGACTCAGAATGGGCCTTTGGGGGTTGACTGTGCATGTAAGCATTATTGATCTGCGTATAGGTAAGGCAGAAATGGTTAATGATATCTCACTTAACAAGAAAATTGTCAGTTTTTAGAGACGTGATTAAGTAAACAGGTAAGGCCTCAGTCACACAGGGCTAGAGACCTGTCAGCAACCATGTTGATACTCCTCGCCAAACGATAGGGAATACACGTTTTTCTCTAGCGAATGGAGGTTGCCAGGGGGTTGCTGACCGGTCTCTAGGCCTGTGTGACTGAGGCCTAAGACTCAAGCTTATCTTGAAGTGAAAAGTGTTGAAGGTAGAAAGGTGCACCAAAAAGTATCTACATGAAAACACAAATTCTGTTTTTTAAAATTAAGAGGTGTTCTTGATACCAGCAAAATGCCAATGAGTTATTGGACGAAACCATCATTATGTCAGCGACACACCTGTACAGTTTCATTTGTCCACAGACAGACAGACACATACCTCCCAAATTACTCAACACCGCTATGTTGTAGTACAGTAGGAGTTTCCACGACCTCACAAACGCAAGACGAAAACAATACCAGCCATACTGTTGCTGCAGGCGGTAAATATTTTTCAGATTGTTCAGAAAGTTGGTTCACAAAAAGACTGTTATGTCATGCCGTCATCCTAGTCTATACATAGATATAGGAAGAGCGGGGCACATTGGCGCCTTTTTATTTTGACTGCCTCACAGACAACTCCAAACTAGCATTGTCCAAAGAAGAAACATAGTGCCATATCAGGACCTTTAAATAAGCATGTGGTCAGGCTAGCAGTCAGATGTTATTGACTGTCAGGGCTGGAAATATCTAAGAGACATGGCCTCCAGCTGCTGAATGACAGTAGAGGATTGTTAGGTCTGCTCCAGATGTTACTGTACAAAGCTGTCTGGAATCTTCCATCTGAAATGGATTAAAGTTTGTCTTTGTGCAGCTAGTCTTGAACTTGTGCCGATAGTGCTGGTTGTTATTGAGAGGCCATCAAAGCGGCTTTGCGGCTGGATGTGGATCAAAAGGACTTCTTATACGTCTGGGTGGTGACCTTGACAGAAATATGATGATGTTGTTTGCCTTTTGAACTGTATGTGTTGTTTTTATGCTGCACCCTCAGGTCTCGAGTACATGTTTGCCTTTATTTTAGTTTGAAAATGTGCTGGGTCAGATTTGCATCAGACACTGACAAGGCCACCATGGAGATATAGTGTATGTCAGCTTTTAGAGATTTCTAATTTGTACCCATACTCATGTGAACTGATGAGTTTATGCTATAACAACAGCAGCCAGCAACGGTAAAGGATGACTTGTTGTAGTTTTTTAGGACCAAGAGAAATGTGCCATAGCTTTGAGGTTTGAAATATATGAAGTACCAAAGATAAGTGTCAGAAGTCATATTTACAGTCTTGTTTATTTGGTGTGTGATTTACAAAAGTGTGTAGACCTTTGTGTTTTAAAACAACAAACCAAAAAACACCCAATGTTTTCTGTTAATCTAGCTTGTTTTGGTGGTTTGGTTTTGATTATATACAAATCAAAATTATCTATAAAATATCTCTTTTATTCTTCCTCTTTTTCCTGGATTACATATATTATATCTTCGGCAAGCCACTAGTTAATGTAGGGTACAGCAAGTGTGCATTATAAAATCAAGGCACTTCAGGATGTCACCTTCATCTAATTTTTGTAAGAAAATTGTTATTTATATGAATGAATAAATAAATAAATTTGAATAAATCTTATTATTTGTAAGAATTTGTAAGTTGAAGTCCTAGTTTTGGTATGAATTGGAGTTATTGTTTTATATTAATTTATTTTAAATTTTTTTAGTTGTCATTTTAATTTAATCTAGTTTCCAGAGTGGGTTTGCTTCTTCCAGATTAGTTGTTTGAAAATGTTTAGGTTCAGTTTTATTTTTATTAGTTTAGTGTTAGTGGGGTTTTTTTTGTTTGTTTGTTTGTCTTTTATTGTTATAAATAGGGATGTGCACGACTTGTTGACTACACATTTAAATATTGCTGGTCGTGCTAGTTGGCACCAGAAATGCTGCTTGGTTAAATAAATTATTCTTGCTTTATTAATGCACAGCAGCCGTTACCTGTTGGTTCAAAGATGTTATGACACCACCTGCCTTTAACATCAGCCTCTGAAGCGTGATTTAGACTTCTACGGTGAATCTTTGTAGAGCTTACGATGTAACCTACGTAAGTGGCCGACGTCATTGCCGGCATTTATGCTTGTGCGTGGTGCATTATGTGTTAATTACCTTGTGGTCGTGTCCCGGTGTTTACACACAGGTGCACGTCAGGTTACACATTAGGTTATGCCGCAGGTTTTCAGTGGGGTCTGCGGTTTACGGTGTAGCCACTGCGTCAATTTCCTGCAGAAGCATAAATCGCCTATAACACCCAACAGACTGCTGCGCCCATGCCATGCTCTCCCTGTGACAGAAAATTGTAAACGAGCAAGGTGGAAAGTAAGCAGATAACAGATGTGTGAACCAGCACAGTTCTGCAGTACTTTTAATATACAAAATAAGCGGTTGTATGTTGGCTGTGTGAGAATAAAGTAACATGCAACCATCGAGCCAAAGGCACGAGTAACCACATTCTGCATAGGCATGTGGATGCTAGCGTGCAAAGGAGGGCTACTGGGGCTAGCTCTGCTAACATTAGCCACACTCAGCCAAATAATTGGACATTGGATGTGTGGAAAGATGTGCCAAGTGGTGCAGATTTCAGTAACATTTAACAGTTTGATTATCGAGAAATGTGATTAATGGTTTCATGGCTTTTAGTCTTTATAGCTCTTAAATACACACACAATATTTGTATGGCCAACCACGTACATTAGCTTGTACTCAGTTTTGAATTCTTGCAGTGTTTTTTGCCTTTTAGACTAATCTGTCTTTTTTCTTTTTGTTTGTTTTGTTTTGGGTTGTTTTTTTTTGTTTTGTTTTGTTTTGTTTTTTTAATTTAAATGACTAGTAAATTAGTCACCAGCAATATCCCTAGTTATAATGTGGGTGTTATTTGTCAGGGGCAAAATTTAAGAAGTCCAGAATGGCTATTACAATACAGATCTATATACCTTTACAAAAACCTTATACGCCAAAGCCTCCTGATGACCAAAACTAAGGACATTTCTTGTATATTTTTATTACGTTAGTATTTCGAGTACACAGTATCATTTAATTTATTCAAATTTTTATTTTAATTACCTAAAATGTTTTTCACACCTAGTTTTAGTTTTTAAGTTAACTTTAATAACCTTGGTCTGAATGCCCCTCCATATAAAGGGAATAGTTTGTAAATTAAGTTTAAGGCAACATGACAGAAATCCAGCAACTTCAGTGAGAAGCGAGGCCACACCCAAGAATTTTCTGATCCGTCTTCCTTAGCAGTTTCACTACAAGATGTTCATGGTCGGAGAGCCAGAAAAAGAAGATAAAAGTCAGGGGCGGTCACTTAAGGAAACTGTTTTTATTTCCAAACCTGCACCTGTGGAAAAACCTGCAAGTCTCAGCAGAGGGAAGTGATGTCACTGCTGTTCAAGTGATGACACATAAGAACACAAAACTCCACAGCCTGTTTCCCATTTCTGTTAAGGTAACAACTCTCCTAAGTTGCTCGCTGGAAGTATAGGGTCATCACGAGCCACAATCAGTCAGTATTGAGATATATTTTTTCCATGTTTGTAGTTCCGTGACACTTTTTAGATGAACCAGTTATATTCAAGCTAATTATAGTTGCAGCTTGCAGCTTTCCAGTCAGTGTGGTTGGCAGTAGTAAGTGTCCAGGGCTGCCACAGCACACACACACGTTGTAAATAGCACCTGTTTGCATCAAACTTCCCTGCCCAGATGCCAGTATGAGGTAGTCTACACAGGCAGTAGCTGACAAAGATAGAAATCACTATTCATCCCATAATCTGAAGGGCCAGGAATAACTACAGAGCAGCCTTAATGATGTATTTGTTCCTGCTCGTAGGAAATCCAATATACTGCAGGCTTTACTGTCAGAGAGTGATGCACATTCACCCGCGATCGGTTACGGATAAACGCTGGTGGATTCCTGACACGCTGTTTATTTGATTCAGGGATTGCATCTGAACATTCATCTGCAGCCAAACCTCAACCATAACTATGTTTTATCTCCCTAATTGCATTCAGGCATAACTTGAAAAGAAGGTGGAACAAGGAGTGCTCAATGCGCTCGTGTTTTCCCTTTTAAAAGCCAGAATGTGTGTACCTTCTGGCTACTGAATTGCTCCTGTGGGACCCCAGTGAATAGGCACATTTATCCTGGGATTCGTATTCACTTCCTTTTTATTGTCCTACACATTGCCAGATTCCTGCCCAAAACCAGCATTTGTTGGTTGGTGGTGGTGAAGCTTTTTTTGAACGTTTGCCTCAGCAGGTTGCTCATTAGAAGTTTCCTTCCTCTGAAATCTGAAAGACAGCCTTTTCAAATCTCACATATGCAGTGTTGTCAAGCTTACTTTTTTACCTAACAAGTTGTCTTTATGTAAAACTTATTGTTGGCACATAAAACCTCATAGTATAAGCAGAATAAATTTAATCCTCTCAGAAAATTGGGCCAAAAAACAAGATAAAACTACTGTTTTACTACTACTGGATATTCTGTTATTAATTTAAAACCTATCATTGACTGAATATTTCATTGCACTCCTGCCAAAGATTTAGGCTGCAGAATAATGTAATAAAATATCTTGTCCAGGTGTTGTACGCCAAATTCCACGGCAGCCTCTTTTTGTGGGTTGTGCAGGCTGTGTACAGTATGTGAAGTTCTTTGCTGTAAATGACATCAGTAATTGGTGGTAATGTGACAAGACATACGGACAGGAAGCTATCAGGAGAGTGTCTGGTTAGGGTTGATGTTCACAGGAGGGTGTCCTCTGTGAGTCTCCTGCTCTATTCCCTGAAGCTATGACTGATATGACCGTACCATCTGTATGGATGAAATCATCACTTGCTTCAAGGGTTATACAGGCAGCTCTGTTAGTGTAGTGAAAGAGAAGGAAAAGATTTGTGTTCATGTTCTGTAGTTATTGCAGCTTTGTGAGAGGCAGCCAGTGACGTGTATATCTTTTGGTAAAGTATTTTAATTTACACATAGATTTCTTTTTTCTTTTCTTCTAGTGACTGTCAAGAGGACTTTGTTTTGCATCTTGAAAGCCAAGGATTATCACCTAAGAAAACAAATACTTAAATAATATTTAATCCTTTGTCTTCTGAGACTGGACTGTGTCCTACCACTGCTTACGCTTCCTTTAGGAGAGGGGAGGAGGGCGGCTTGAACAACATGAATGTCACCTCGCTCTTCTCCTTCACCAGCCCAGCAGTGAAACGGCTGCTGGGTTGGAAGCAGGGAGATGAGGAAGAGAAATGGGCAGAAAAAGCGGTGGATGCTCTGGTGAAGAAACTGAAAAAGAAGAAGGGAGCTATGGAGGAGCTGGAGCGGGCTCTCAGCTGCCCAGGTCAACCCAGTAACTGTGTGACAATCCCTCGCTCACTGGATGGACGGCTGCAGGTGTCTCACAGGAAAGGCCTGCCACACGTTATCTACTGTCGGGTGTGGCGCTGGCCCGACCTGCAGTCCCACCATGAGCTGAAGGCGCTGGAATGCTGCGAGTACCCTTTTGGCTCCAAACAGAAGGATGTGTGCATCAACCCCTACCACTACAAACGAGTGGACAGTCCAGGTGAGTGATATCCCAAGGTAACTGGGAATGCATGCCTCTACACTTACCTCGATATGTATAAGCCATGTCATGACTAGCGGACATTAATGAAATCTTTGAAGTGTTATGATGAAATTCAGTGTTTCTGTTAATTATAGTCATGAAATCCCTGACCTCATGTTCCCTTGTATGAAATCCAAAGATTTGGACTCTCAAAGGCACTCAGATTTTTAATTTGAGGAGAAACGTTTACTGATGCCAGTATAGACAGGTACCATTAGCAGAATTGCTTTCATGACAGAAAAGGTTGGATTGGTGATTCCCTAGAAACAAACACTGAAACAGTGTAAAATTTAAATAAACAAAAAAGACATTTGAATTTGGGCTTTAAAAAGGACACATTTTAATTTTAGGGACATCCTGGCCTAATGGTTTGGACACATATCGTATGCTTTACTTAATTAGTTTGGTTTTTTTTGTTGTTGTTATCTTCCTGTTGTCTGGCAGATTTTTGTCTGTAACAAAAACATCCACACACTTTATTTACACTTTAGCAGGAGAGATCATTACATTTTTTGTAAAGTTACTTATTGTAAAGTATTAGATGTAATCCCATAATCATAACCAGGTCCAATGAGATGGTACAAAGAAAAAGTAAGGATCTCAAGTTTAAAAAAAAAAAGCACTCAGGATAATCTCTTAAATAAAAGTTGTTGTGCTGACCTAGCTTGAGTTATTTCCTTGGGCAGGTTTGTCCACTGGTTTGGGATTCTACCTGCAAATATAAGGCAAATCAAACACAAGCTGGCCTTTTACTAAACACAAAATAAGGGTCAGCTGACAAGATAAAAACAGCTGTATGCAGAGTACTAAGTGTGTAAAGGGCCGTGTGTGTGTTGGTGGGTGTATGTGTATGTAGCAGGAAATTCCATCTGGGGGAGAATGAGGGCTTTGTTGTGGGCATGCTCAGTACTCCAGGCCCTTTTTTTTGAACACATGCAGACACACACATTCAGACACACACTCACACTTGCACGCATGTTACAAAAATTAGAACACACAAACCCACGACTGCAGGCAGTTTCTCTGAGGACGGCTGTAACAGGAAGACGCTCACCCTCTCACAATAGGAGGAAAGAGTTGTTGGCTGCCTTGCACACGTTTTGTTTTAGCAGCGGGTGGAAGACAGGGCTGAGGTGATTCAACCCCACAGCACCTGTCTGTTAACACTACTGCCCCCACCACACACACAGGCACCCCCTGCACACACCCTACTTTTCCTCTTTTAACACCACCCACCTACGCAAACACATCCTGTCAAGCTCCCTTCAACCTTCTGCATAACAGCACAGATGTCTGACTGCTCCACAAATAGCCTGTAAAATAAACATTTATTTATTTATTGATGCATTGGCCTGTTGCAGCACATACAGGCTACCTGCAGGAATACAGACAGCAGCGCGAGTCCCATCTAAAATTTCACCACCAGCTTTATTTATCTGCACAGGTATTTATAGACACAAGTGAAGTGTATCTCTGTGGTTTGTACTGCACCTGAACAGCCTTTAGCCAGGATATTTACCCCAAGTGATGAATTCCACAAGAACAGCTTGCCTCAAAATGTCTTTTCAGTGCAGAAACCTGAGAGCCTGAGCCAAATACTGCTGGCTAAGACCTACTGCCTGGAAGCTGACATTTGAAAAATGCAGCGACATCTGTGCTCAGAATGTTGAATCATGGAGAGTGCCAGAAACAGATTTCTTTATTGTGCTGGAATCAAATATTATTGAGTTCTGTTTCTCCATGTATAGAACTTCATATGACATAGAGTGTTAAAATAATTAATTTATTGTAAAAATAGATTGGAGTAAGTTCTTCATTAATCCCAGTGGGTGATTGTGGTGTTGTGTAAATGACACCCAAGTATGTAAGAAAATGTGAGAAAAGAAATTAAATAAGAAGCAAAGAATTTGAGGTCCATAATCTTACTCTGATAATAGGGCTTTCAAAATTGGACAGAAATTGAAAACAAAACAAAAAACAAGTTTGAACCATTTGAATATCTGATTTTAAGCATTACATCTACAAGAGGGCGGACCAACAAAAAACAACAACAAAAAAAGGCATAGCTACTTGTACATGTATTTCCATAAACATGTCATGTCATGTCATGTCTCTAAACATTACAAAGTAAACACATCCACATGTAGCACATGGTGGACTAGCTGTGAAAAAATGAGTAATTTGTTTTAGTATCACAACAGAGTGGTTTTTTTTTTGTTTTGTTTTGTTTGTTTTTTTTAATACTCATTGGTGGAACACAGTTTTACTTGACTCAATATAACCTCTCTCAGCACCACTTGTTTGTTTCTCCCTTTGCAGTGCTGCCGCCTGTCTTGGTACCGAGGAACAGCGAGTTTAACGCCAAGCATACCATGTTGCCCCGCTTTCGCAACCCTTTACAACAGAACGAGCCACACATGCCCCAGAATGCCACCTTCCCAGAATCCTTTGGTCAGGCCAATACTTTGACTTTCCCCCATTCGCCTGGAAACAGTTACCCAAACTCACCTGGAAGTGGCAGCAGCGTCACCTTCCCTCATTCACCATCCAGCTCCGACCCCGGCAGTCCATTCCAAATGCCAGGTGAGAACGTGTAATTATTATTTTTGAGGTTTCTTCTTTTTCTATCACAAATGCTCACTTTGCTCTGCCTCCTTCCTCATGCAGAGACCCCCCCTCCTGCCTACATGCCCCCGGAGGAGCAGATGAGTCAGGATTGCCCCCAGCCAATGGACACCAACCTCATGGCACCACCTTTGCCCCTGGAGAGTAACAACCGAGCAGGTAACCATGGCAGTTCCTATCTCACTTACACACACACACACACACACACACACACACACGTACTTCACTTGTTTCTTGTGATATCCACATAAAGCTATCTGCACCTGCTTGCCTTGATCTGCAGGTGCAAAGATTTCTAGGAAACCTGGTTGTTTTTTTGTTTTTGTTTTTTGTTCTTGTGGTCAAATGCAAATACAAAAAAAGGTGGGAAAACTTCAGTGGGGTCACTATTCTATATGCTGTCAGATAAAACAGTGGGTGGGCAGGGCGTGCTAGTTTACAGTGGGGCTTTGTCTGTGGGTGCAAGCCCAGGGGAAGCTCAAAGCTTCAGCAAATTAAACCAGGCCTCAGAGCCGTTTTATGGGGGCTATTAAAGCTGGGGCTTATGTCATCTTTGCTGCTGGTAATGACTTAAAACTCGTTAACGATAAGATTCACTAATTACCTCCAACTTTTAAATCTAACATGTGGTGCAATAATTGCTGCTATCTCCACTTTGTGTTTTGGACTTTATTGTGCTAGACAGACAGCATCTGAGCACTGCCTTCATAAACTCATAAGAGTATGCAGTGAACATGTATTGGATTCCAAAGCTGCCCAGTTTTCTGTAGCTGTTGTAGTAATTTTTATCAGTAATAAAAAGACTTGGGAACATGGCATCATTGCTCAAAAGAAGTCTGATGTCAGATAAGAGAGGTTTTAAACAAACCTTCAGGCTAGCCAAATATAGAGAGAACAAAGGTGAACTGTAATAATATTACTGAAAAAGTCTGATGTAAATATCCATGCAAGTTTACACACTGAATTTCTGGTTCAGACTTGAAAGGCCCAAAACATAAGCTAGGCAGTGCTTTATGTAAAATGTTATTACCTCTTGTTAGTATTTAATCCCTCAGGTTGGGACCAACCTAATCTAGTTAACTGTTGGTTCTGTGTTACTGAACCAGCACGGTTCGCAGTTATTCTCAAATTGGATTATACCACAATTCAGTGGTTGAAAGAGGAAGTATTTCCATCTGCAGTTATTTGTATTTGGTGGTATGTCTCTGTTCTGAGAGCTCTCTGCCCTTAATGTATATACATGGAAAGCTGGAGGCAGCAAGATGTTGTATATAAAACGGCAGGAATCGGTGACAATTGATATGACATGATTTGTCAACCATTTCATGGAAAATAGCAGCTGGTGTCTAGTTGGGCTGCAAACCAGCAGGCAGAGGTGCAGCAACTGTAGGCAGGCTAAAGAAACTTAAACAGTGCACCCTATGAGATTTTTCAGCTGGATGTGTAGGGTATCAGCTGATGTGGGCTGGACCTGAGATCATGTGATCTCTGATTGTGACTGAGCTTGATTTTGATGTCTGCCTGAACTAAACTGAACCAAGTTTTTGTTTTCTTCTTTTGAAGATAAACTAGTGAGAGGCTGTGCTTTTACATTGCAGTTATGTGCTGATACAGGCCTTGATGATGCGCAGACTTGTGCCTGAACTTTTGCTTTCCACACCTGACCCACAAAATATTTTTACTTGTGTGTCATCGTGCACTTAAAGCTCAGTGATTCTGCCCACGCGTGCTGACAGTAGTAACGGGAAGAGCTGTTGAAAGTTTTGCTGGCAGTGGGAGTTTGGGGAGTTTTTTGGTTCTTTTCCACAAGCTGCATCCTGTACAGAGGAGCACGTTTCTATTGTAGGCCAATTCTGGGAAGGGGACAGACAAAACACACCTGCTAGCCAGTGCCATGCTACAGTGGAAGTTTGGGAGAAGTATGTGCTTAGATAAACATGATTTATACCTTTTAGTGAGAGAGGGTGAGGCCAGCTGGCACTGGTTCACCCCGAGATACCAGGCACAGCGAGCATGCCCCGTGCCCCTTGTGTTGATGGTTTGCCTGCTCAATAAACCCTGCCATGCAGACCACAGACAGTTTCCACGCTTTATAATGCATCTGCATTGATTTTTGTCAGAATGAATGTATAGAAATGTAACTTGTGGGTTAAGTATGTTTATTCGAATTATTGTAATGGGCAGCATGGAATAATTTGAATGAAATAAGTGTGCTGATGAATTTGATTAAATATTTGTTTTCCTGTTGTCAGTGGCTTCTATCAGCTTGTCTGCACATGTGACTTGAATGTGTCTGTTTATGCATGTAGCATGTACCCTGCTCACTCCAGTGACTTGTTAATGTGTTTCCTGTGCAGATGTGCAGCCTGTGGCCTATGAGGAACCCAAGCACTGGTGCTCTATTGTTTACTATGAGCTCAACAATCGTGTTGGAGAGGCCTTCCAGGCTTCCTCCACCAGTGTGCTCGTTGATGGCTTCACAGATCCCTCCAACAACCGCAACCGATTCTGCCTCGGCCTGCTCTCCAACGTCAACCGCAACTCCACTATTGAGAACACCCGGCGGCACATCGGCAAAGGTACAACATGGAAAACCTGTCGATGACTGCAACATGCCGATTGTCAGCAGATGAAACTAAATCAATTCATCTTGTCAACAGGGACTGGGATCTAGAGTGAAACAGAACAATAACAAATTGACTAAACATTTCAGTGTATTGATTTCAGGTTGACCACACAGATGTTTTGCGTCTTTCGTTTAAGGTGACACATCCATACTGTTCAGGGGACTCATAATACTCTGCTGCTCTCTCTTAGGTGTCCACCTGTATTACGTTGGAGGGGAGGTGTATGCAGAATGTCTGAGTGACAGCAGTATCTTCGTCCAGAGTCGTAACTGTAACTACCACCACGGCTTCCATCCCACCACCGTGTGCAAGATTCCCAGTGGCTGCAGCCTGAAGATTTTCAACAACCAGGAGTTTGCTGAGCTGCTGGCCCAGTCCGTCAACCATGGCTTCGAGGCCGTTTATGAGCTCACCAAGATGTGTACCATCCGCATGAGCTTTGTTAAGGTATTTTGTTCTGACTTGTCCTTCTAAAAATGAACATTAGCATTTAGTATGTTTTTGGACTGTCTCAGTATAGATGTTTGGTAACTTTAAATCACTTTTCACATTAAAAAAATGTTTATATGACTAAACAAAAATTTGATTAACTAGCGGTTGTACTGACCACTGAGCAGCCACAACCACAGTATTTGGTTTACTTTTTTTTTTATTTTTTTTATACATTTTAATGTATTTCCAATTAAGCATGAAACTGACGTACCTGTGTCTCTGTTTAGCTTTTAGGTTGGCACTATATAATTTAAAATAAAATAAATTAAATTCTCATAAAATCACAATACACTTACAGTATAAAACTACCACATTAATGGGGTTTTACAGAATACTATATTTACATACACGATCAATTTAAATGTGATTTATTTATTTATTTTTGTAAAAAAAAAAAAATATATATATATATATATATATATATATAATTAAAATGGCTAAATCTCTGATTTGCCTTTTGTCAGCCCTTAATCTTTATTAATAATCTGTAATTAATTTCATTTCAGTTGGTGGTGTATTTCATAGATGACAGCACATTGTATTACACCATGAAATTTCTGCTAATCCAAAGTTAAACAGGGCATTTGTTTTAAAGCTCCTCACTGGATATCTTGATTTCACAGAAGAAGGAAAATACTAACAAAGTCACGCTAAAAAAAGAAATCCTGTGTTTTCCTGCTTTTCAGGGCTGGGGAGCAGAGTACCACCGCCAAGATGTGACCAGCACACCCTGCTGGATTGAGATTCACCTGCACGGTCCCCTGCAGTGGTTGGATAAGGTGCTGACTCAGATGGGCTCCCCCCACAACCCTATATCCTCCGTCTCCTAGGCTTCACTGTGCTCAGCCCTGTGGCTGTCCATACCCCAGCATTTTGATTTAAGTAGCAAGAACAGGGACTGGCTGATCACAGACTGGTTTGTGTTTTAGTCAGACTGTTTGGGGTTTTGACTGAAACACAAACTGATCTGGGACCTTTGAGGGTGGGCGGGTTGTCAAATGGGTTTGTTCTCTACTTGAAGGGCGTCTGAATTGGGCACATTTACAGACTGGGAGAGGAGTAAGCAAAGTGAGCGTGATGCAACTGGAAGATACTTGATCTCTGTGACCAACTGTAATAATTAGACCATCACACTCATAATGATGCAAGCATCCTCTTTGATCTTGCTCCGACAACTTTTTCATTGTTCTACTATTCTGACTCATAACTACTTTGCATCTAATTATTCCCCCGGAAATCCAGATATACACATGTAGTCACAATTATGGGACATTCCAGGTCGCCGAAATTGCAGTTGGCTGCTGTTTTCTGTCTGACTGCAGTCAGGTTGGCGTGACATGTGCTTATGAAATGTAAACAGCAGGAAAATTTTCATCTCCAGATATGTAAAAAGTGTGCCGGTTTGTCAAAATGTTCTTTCTTAGGTTAATAAATGAGAGCAGTTTAAAGTTATTATAACATCAACATTAAATCCACTATTACAAGTACGGAAGATTAATATGAGGGCAAAAATAGGGCTGTTTGAGCATTTAGTGTAGGGTTTAGTGTGGGGCATGGCACTAAAAGGGCATTTCAGACATAAACAGTTTTAAGTGTTGCTCATCTTGTGTTACACTTGTTTTTCAAATGAATTTTAAGAAAAAAAAGGATAGTGTTTAGATATATTCACTATTAGAATATGTGCTGTGCAGTCTGGTTTTGCAAAGCCTAGTTTGGTTAGCGTAGTGTTACACATTTAAGACTGGTAGCTGAACATGAAATGAAGCAGAGGCAAACACGAGTACAGTTTAGTTTGTCCCCTGCTGGATACTCTGCAGCAGAATCAGATGTGTCATGCAGTCACATTGAGGACATTAATATTTCAGTGACTGCGCCTCATTATCTTATTACATTGAGCAAAACGTGTTGAATGACTGTTACGGGAAAAAGTTGAGCATTCAGATTTTAATCATTTTGAGAAAAAGGGTGTCAGCTACTGACTTCCCCATATGATTTCTTTTTTTCAATAAAATGCAGATTTTTGCCATTCAGTTCTGTTTGCTATAAAGCTATTATACTCTTTACATTCTTTTTGTATTTTTGAAAACTTCTTGTGTTGTCTGCACTTTCACATGTTGCCTCTGTGTTTTGGTTTTATTTTTTCTCTCCTGTCTGTTTTGCTCAGTAAAACTCCCAAAAAAGCAGTTTTATTCCATGAATTTCAAGTCTCTACTGGAAAAGTCAATAAATTTGTTCCATTACTTGCAATATTTCTGTCTCTTTCATGACCACTGTCTCGGCATGTTTGTCTTTGTGTGCCTCTCTGTTTAATTACAGGCCACCCATGCTAAGAAAATATGCATCATGTATTGTTGGGGACTTTCAGAAACAACTGCTGTGTGTGTGTGTGTGTGTGTGTGTGTGTGTGTGTGTGTGTGCACGCACGCTTGTATTACTCATGTGAGGACATAAATCTTTGTACCCGGTGGGGAGTGTGGGGACCTGCCTCCCTTTTGGAGGACAAACAGCAAGTCCCATCATTAATCACCACATTTTAACATGCAGACTTGGTTTAAGGTAAGAGTTAGTCGGGTGAGTGTTGGGATAAGTCTCTAGGAAATGAATGTAAGTCAATGTAATGTCCTCTGAAGTGATGGAAACACCCCTGTGTGTGCACATTTGAACGTAGACCTTCAATTAGAGACGCACAATTACAAGAGCATCTGAAAGCCAACTGCACCAGTGTTAAGCGTAATTGCATTTTCCAGTAAATTGCATGGAAATGCATAAAATCATGGATTTTCCTTTTTTTCTCCCTTTTTTTTTTTTTTTTTTTTTTTTTTTTTTTTAAACAGACACTCATGTTGAGCTATTAATGACTCCATGCTGGTGTAATAGTGTGTCTGACCAACCATGCCACTTTGCTGGTGCCAGACGGGCTGCTCTGAGTATTTCAGAAACAGCTGATCTACTGGGATTTTTCCCACATAACCATCTGTAGGGTTTACAGAGAACGGATGGAAAGAGAGAAAATATCCAGTGAGCAGCAGTTCTCTGGGAGAAAATGCCTTGTTGATGTCAGAGGTCAGAGGAGAATGGCCAGACTGCTTTGAGCTGATAGGAAGGCAACAGTAACTCAAATAACCATTTGTCACAGCCAAGGTGTGCAAAAGAACATTGAAGCAGATGGGCTGCAGCAGAAGACCACACCGGGTGCCACTCCTGTTAGCTAAGAACAGGAAACTGAGCAAAACTGGACAACAGAAGATTGGAAAAACATTGCCTTGTCTGATGAGTCTCGATTTCTGCTGCAACAATCAGATGGTAGGGTCCGAATTTGGTGAAAACAACATGAAAGCATGGATCCATACTGCCTTGTATCAACAGTTCAGGCTGCTGGTGGTGTCAAGCAATTGCAATTGTAGAGGATATTTTCTTGGCACATTTTGGGAACCTTAGTGCCAAACTGAGCATCGTATAAATGCCACAGCTTACCTGAATGTTGTTGCTGACCATTTCCATCCCTTTATGACCACAGTGTACCATCTTCTGATGGCTGCTTCCAGCAGGATAACATGCCATGTCACAAAGCTCAAATCATCTCAAACTGGTTTCTTGAATATGAAAATGAGCTCACTGTACTCAAATTACCTCCACAGTCACCAGATCTCAATCCAACAGAGCACCTTTGGGATGTGGTGGAACAGGAGATTCACATCATGGACTTTTATCTTTGAATCTCTGCTTCTGAGTCTATTTGGGTCAACCATTACACTGTGTAGCAAATCGTGCAAAATATACATGCCATCAGAGATCGGCAACACCACAAAAAAAAATGGTTATCTGCTTATTTCATTATTGTGATTTAGTGGACATGGACCCTTGACAAGCATCTGGACTAGTAAGACTACTCAGCAGCAAAATACTGTATCTTGTGACATAAATCTTGTGACATATGTTATCAACAGTGACAAATAGAATTGTTCTTTATTGGGATAACCTTTTGGGCCATACTGTCAACCCCTACTGTAGACTCAGTCCAAGTACCTACTACCTGGAAGCATTATATAAAGGTAATGTTCATTTGTAGTCACTAGTGACATGAGGGGAATTCCATATAAATTCTGGAAGGCATTTCTTTCAAATAACTTGAAACTGCTCAAAGCACTGGAGGTGAAACCGTGAATACTGGGGGAAAAAAAAAAAAAAAAAATGAAATCTGTCCCGACAGCAGCAGAACCTGCTATATAACGAGCCTGGAGATGACAGTGAAGCCAGGCTTATACTCACAGCACAGGGATGGCATTTTTAATTAAACCCAATTCATTCACAGAAAGTACCAGAAATCTTGTATTATCTATTAGAGAGAAGACATATTACTGTCTGGAATAATAACAAAAAGCAGGAGCTCTGCCTGAGCTTAAATAGAGCTCTTCATCAGGGTATACATTAAACTAAAGGCATTTTAATTTGTGATAATACAGAAAGAGGGTCTTGGTTGTTCTCTCATAACAATAGCATTAATGCTTATAGGCACACCAGGTAAAATAAAAGGACTTTTTAAAACTGAGAAGATAAAGAAAAAAAAATCCATCTGGGGAGTAATCTTCATAATGAGACAATCAAGCAGACAAAAAGCTACAGACGCTGCGAGTGTTTAATGAATAAAGCCCAGCCAAGGTCTAAATGTTGCTGAATAAGCCTCCAGTAATACGGTTCACAGGTATCTTCATTTTCATTTCACACTGTGATGAGGATGCCGCTTGCCTCTGCTCCAGAAACAAGAATTAAGGTCGCCGTGCCTCCGTTCACATCACATTGAAACAAGTAGAAAAAGGAGCTACCGAGGCGAGACTATGAGTGTGTGTGTGTGTGCGTGTGTGTGTGCTTGCGTGTGTGTGTGTGTGGTGAAGTTTGTTTGGCAGCACTTCTAACAATGTTGAGGCCCTCGGTGCTATCCAGCAGAATAGCCCAGTCTGTCTCGACTATCTCAAAGAACCATATGCTTCTGGATAGCAGAGCCCAGTCGTGTACGTGTGTGTGTGTGTATAATCGTTTGCATGAGTGTGTGTCCATATGTTGTAGCATCTAAACATCCAGCATCTAAAGATCCAGATGGTGAAGCATCGGTCGACACAATGTCTCTTTCCATCACCAGGAAGTAACTTGAAAACCGTAAAGGCAACAAACATTCATCGTCTGGGCTTTAGGAACCGACCACACCGCTCACTTGACAATTATAGAGTAGTTATCACATTATGATAAGTACAACAAAAAAGAGCTTTTTATTTGTAAACCCAAAGGGTCTCAAGATGACGTGGAGAATTACAAAACGTCTCGTCTAAATAACCCAAAGAAACGGATTAAATCATAAATGAAGGACAGCTGAGGTTTGCTACAAATTAGACAAAACCAGTGATCATTTTTTATTTTGAGGCTTTGGTTTGATACGTGTCCTCATTGTCTACAGATGATGATAAAACCCACATCAGCCTAACAGCAGTTACAGCCCGTTTCCAGGAGAGTTGGGACATTTGTAAAATGCAAACAGAAACAGAACACAATGATTTGCATATCATCTAAACCATGTTTTTAATTGAAAATGTTACAAAGAAAAAAAACGTCTTTTGTTTCCCAGCAGCTCGATGTCAAGAGAGTCTGGAAAAATGTACGCAAGGGGCGAGGTCAAAAATCAAAACAGGAAAACTTTTTTACTGTCAGTAAACACTCTTCATCACTGCGTACACAAATTTAAGGGAGTTTTCACACATATAGTTTGTTTATTCTGGTCCGAATCAGTTGGTGAGTTTGGAAACCTGCAGCTTTTTCCTGTGGTTTGGTTACTTTTCACACAGAGAAAACGCCATACGGTTTGTAGTATCACTACAAACCACATGAGAATGTTCAGACTGCTGATTGGCCACATTTGTCTGGGGCAGGAAGAACAAAAGTATATACAGGAAAAACAGGAGGAAGGTGCTGTGTTCTGGACTGGTGGAGAACATGAAGAATTTACTCTTAACATTCGTTATTTGTCTACAGTTTGTGTACTCTGCACGTCAATAGTACTCTGCCGGATCCCAGAACGCAAAACAAACGTGGCTACGGTCAGCTCAGCCTTGCAGTGTATACGTGGTATTTGGGGCAGATCAAGGTCAGATCACATTCTCACCATAAAGGGACTGTTACAGCCCTGGTCAGGTCACATCCATCCATGTTTAGTTTCTTGTGCTTTTGTGTACTGTTCTGGTAGGAGAGCATGACCTTTCTATCTTTGAGAATCTTTGAGTGTCCCTCTGCAGGTCTCCACCTGATTGGCTGGATTTGTGGGCCTTCCTGTTGACGCATCAGCTGCTGACGAGTTCCCACCACATTAGCCATTTTAAAAACCCTGATTCCAGCAGGCTCCCTGAAGAGCAACTGACAGCAGCAGTGTTCTGGTCCTGTCCTCGGTCTCTGTTCACCCTGGAGTAATCTGCTTTCAGTTACTGGCCCATTTGTTCTTCCAGGCGTGCTTTAAGAAATAATGTTTCTAACTGAGAACTTCTGGTTAGATTCTGGTTTGGGGACTGGGACGGAGACTCCCTTCTAACTTCTATGTCATGCACCCTGACCCCTAGACAGGTGTGTAATACAAACCACTCTGGAGTTCGTTTGGAACGAGACTGAGACCATCTCCTCCAAAGGGCCTTAGTGCAGTTGTTTTGGTCTGGACCCGAGTGCAATTACCGTGTTCACATCTGCACAAATGAACCACATCAAGGTTGAAAACAAACCACAGATTGATTTAAACAGAGTGAACACCTTAGGTGTGAAAACAACCTTAGGTAAAAATCTACTATACCAAGAAAAATAAAGACATAAACAAGATCCAGAAGCAAAACCGCCTTCTCACTGCCCAAGCTCATGTAAGATGGAAAGGAAAGTAGAAAACTCTCTTCTTGTCTGACCAATCAAAACCTGAAATTCTCTATGTAAATCATGGATACTGCATCCTCTGGGTTAAAGAGGAGAGGGAACATTACTGCATGTCATGGGGAAGGCACCATGGTGCCTCCACAAATGTTGGAGCAACATACATTCCCATTCAGATCACATTTTTCTGGAAAGGCTTTGCTTATTTCAAAAAGACAATGCCAAAAAACATTTTGGTCAAATGATAACAGCACTGCTATATGGTACTAGATGCGGCACTGACCTGCTTCTAGTCCAGATCTGTTACTCATTTAAAAAATTTTGCAACCTACAGCAGCTACTCCCCTCAGTTCCAAAATGCCTGCACAGTATTGTTAAAAGAAGAGGTGATGCAACACACTGTTAAACATGGCCCTATCATATCTTTTTCAAAATGTGTTGCAGGCACCCACGACCCTGAATAGGATAAGTGGAAGAAAATGGATGGATGGATGTTGCAGGCATCAAAGTCCACATGAAAACAGGCTTGTAAAAAAAAAAAAAAAAAAAAAAGCCATCCTCCTTTGCTCAACCTAAGTTAACATATTTCTCTGGTTCAAAGATGTTTTCATTATTCAGGCTGAAATCATCTTCACATTCACCATTTTCTGTTTGGGAGAAGAATTATAATGCCCTAACCAACAGCCTAACTCTGACTGGCATATCCATTAAGTCAACGTCATTTTCAGTTGACATCAAGCTGCGGTAGCGCTTACTACGAGCCATGAACAATTGTCAAGCTATTTGAAAAGCTATGTAAAAAAAAAGTTTTAAAAAAATGACTTTTTTTGTATCTGCACTTACAGCAACCTGCATATCCATGCCCAGTATACACACACACACACACACACACACACACACACACGCACACACACACCCACACACCCCCCCACACACACCCACACACACACACGCTCACACGCACGCACGCACACGCTCACGCACACACATCACACACATGGACACA
>VUQI01029676.1:210-11125 GCA_015106735.1 Paratilapia polleni | reverse complement strand
AAAGACCTGTTCCAAAAAAAAAAAAAAAAAAGCTCAAAAGATCCTGCTTTTTTCCCACAAATAAGGTGAGTTTTGTGTGATATTGGGCTACACAAACAACCAGCCATTTGACCTAATTGGATATTTTTCTTGATAACAGGTTTACAACATCATATTCAATAATTACCAGATTTATCATTGTCCCTCCCCATTTTCTTTGTGCTTATTGATCCCTTGAAAAAGTTTCTGTTTAGCACTGGGGACTCCGGTGGATTAAATCGTTTATTTATTTTTTTGTTTTGTTTTTGACAGGTTTACCAGCACAGCAGTTAAGCGGTCCACTGGGAATACTATCAAAGGTGCCGGTGTCAAAAAGGTATTCATACAGCGTTTGAGCAGGAAACAGACAGTTTCGGTCCTATGTGCATCCACTTCATTGTCTGTATATAAAAAGAAGTAAAGAAATATCCTAGTATTTCTGTGATCATGTTGATCTATGATCAACAGGGTTTCAGCACTGTGCAGAAATCATGTTCACCACTATTGTCTGCCACAACTGTATGGTTGATGCCAAAGTTGCCAAAGTGTAACTGTCATAAGACCGAGCAGATACTGTATATTATAATCCTCTTAAACCAATTTTATACCAATAGAAGGTCCTTGCAATTTGCTGTCTATTTCTTTTAGGTCCATCATTTTTACTTTGCTGATGTTTGCATGTGGTTAGTAACATCATGATACATTTCTGATCCTTCACAAACCCCTTGTGAGCCAGTGCTTAAGTCACTACCATAACAATCTAAAGATAAGCTTTAAGATAACCCCCAACACTCCAGAGAGCTGCCTGCTGTTCAGAATCACATGTATAAAGCCTTTAATCCCCTTGAATGTCTTACAGGTAGTCATGGCCAGCATTAACATAACTGGATAATGATGACTGCTTTGTGTGTATCTGTTTTAAATATAGTGTTTATTCTGCTTTGAAGTGAATGACTGCTTTATGTATGTGTATTTTATTCCAGGGTACTGGAAAAAAAACACTATAAGCTGTTATTATGAATGTACAATATATATAATGTGTGAGGCTTAACTGAAATGTACATTTAGCTTTCATATTGGTAAGTTATGTCCTTTGCAGATGGAGTTTGTTAATTATAACTCAAATGTGACTGTAACATTTAATTTTGTTTTATGCAATTTCTATTATGTCCTTTGAAGTGATTGCTAAATTGAGGTACATAAATATTGTTTTCCTAGTTAACAATGAAGCTATGATTGATTGATGGATTTCTCAATTTTATAGAGAAGAGAAAAAAATGGACAACCTGTACAACACATCCTCTGTTTTACAGATAAATGGCTTCAAGCTCTCTTCTGAAAGTGTTTTTCCTGCATTTCTTTTTGCAACTCTGAACTACATGATCATACTTTTTTGCAACCTCATTCTAATCCTCACCATTGTGCTGAATAAATCTCTGCATCAGCCAATGTACCTAATTCTGCTGAACCTTCCTATCAATGATCTTATAGGTTCATCAGCCCTCTTTCCACAGCTCATCAAAGAAATACTGAGAAACAGTGGGACAATGCAATACTCAGCTTGTGTTGCGCAAGCTTTCTTTATCCACATCTATGCAGCAGGCACTGTGTTCAATCTGAGTGCAATGGCATATGATAGATACATTGCCATATGTTACCCATTGCAGTACAGTACTGTGATGACTAATGCCCACATTATGAGAATAATCACCATTGTATGGACGAGTTGTTTAGTTTTAATAGGAGTGCTTTTTTTCCTACTTTTGCGGTTGCCCCGTTGTCGATCCGAAATAACAAATCTCTACTGTGATAATCCATCTTTGCTGACTTTGGTCTGTGCCGACACAACTGTTAATAATATCTATGGGCTTTTTATAGTTGCTCTTTCACAAGTGGTGGCTAACGGAATGGTTTTTTATACATATCTCCAGATCCTTGTAGCATGCTTTAGAGCTAAACGATCAGATACAAAAGCCAAAGCTCTGCAGACATGTGCTACACATCTAATTGTTTTTCTCTTGTTGGAGTGTTTAGGTCTTTTCACCATCATATCATACAGGCTAAATAATGTTTCACCACATTTCAGAAGATTTATGGGGTTGTCAACATTAATTTTCCCCCCAACACTGAATCCAATCATCTATGGACTGAAAACCAAGGAAATTCGAGAAAAGGTAGTGCACTTTTTAAAGAATAGGATCCTTGCATCTTAATGCACTGTCATTCAAGTTAATCTTATGCAACATGCTGAAACATTTTACATTTTTCATCTTCGCTGTCTTATTTATCCTGCTATCTTACATTATAATGTATATTACGATTAACTCAGTCCCCAGCTTTTCTCTTAAAAACAATGTTCATTAATATTTCTGACATCAGACAATTTTAAAACAATCCATATGAAAACAACAATATATGCAATTAACCTTTGAGTAAGGATTGTACAAGGTAATGTTTTTTTCTTAGCATGTAAGTTATTAATTTATCATTCTTGCTGGTCATTATACTACTTTACATAAAAAGGAAATGCAAACTTTAATTAATTACACTTTTTCCCCCTGTTGTGTTAACATTTTCACAAAAAAATAAACAGTGTTTTGTAGGTAGTGCATGAGCTGGAATACTTTATCTGCTTTTGCTTTAGAATTGTGTTGTCAACCGATATGATTACCAAAATGCTGTTTCTTTTTTTCTGCAGATAATATACGATTTTTATGCATTAATTGTCATCAAATATGGAGCTTTTGCCATTGTAATATGTGTTTATTTATTATTTATGTATTATTATTATTATTGTTATTATTGTATAAAAGATGAAACCTAACAAATTAAGCATTTAAAGGTTTGGCCACAAAACATAACCTGCATTTATCTTATCAATATTCATCTTATACATAACTGCACTGCATTCTTTGTATGAATTAAAGGAATAAGGAAATTTATTCAAGACTCAGAGAGATGATACAGAGATTATATAGGGATATCTTTATTTTATTATTCATGCATTGTACTGCTTAAAGTCCAGAATAAACAGCAAACTTAGTTTAGTTGTCTACAGGTCAACCAGGGTATCTTGTGTGCAGTTCATTAGATATTAACTAACTTGAATGCTGCATCTTATTTTCAGGCATACATGTAGTCATTCTAAAGGAAAATGAATCAACATAAATGTAGACTAAAGTGTAAAACTGATCAGATGCACATGATGTGGAATCTGACAAAGGTATGGTAAATTAAATTAAAATATTAAATTTACAAATAAAATTAAACAAGAAGTAAAATCTGTGAATGTTGTAAACATTGCAGATTAAAAATCACGTGTATATTATAATCATATGGTATGAATACACCAGAGGGCGCCACCAATACATTCTGAAATCATTCATGGCAACACATAAAGGGAAAATACTGTATATGGACTTCATTTGGCTCAATGTTGTACATGCCTGTTTCATTTTGTGTTATTTGCTTCCCTCTAGTGTCTTTTAAGGTTATTACTGATGAGAGGGGAGGCCAGTCTTGAAGACCACAACAGCTAGTGTGGTGCAATTTATTTCTCCAAAAGACACACACTATTATGCTAAAATCGACTTTAATATGTAAACATGAAATGAGAGTAAGCTCAAGAAAGCCACAAACATAAGAAAATAGCATTATGTAATGCACAGACATAACTGAGACCACACAAAAAAACCCTGTTCTGATTACTTTATAGTAAACTGACCAACTCTTACCCTAATGAGGAGGTGAAAGAGCTACTATTATTGTAAATAGAGCCATAAGAAATTAACCCAGATGTTGCTTCATAACTGAACAAAAAATAACATGTGAATTCATAGTTACAGTTATATTTCATTCTATGCTTGCTTATTTTTTCAGCCTTTATCCTCCATTTTTTTTAGATTCGTAACTTGACACCAATTTCTTATATGTTTGAACACACTTGGCCAATAAAGGTGATTTTAATAAAAATCAAATAAAAAGAATAATGATCTTTTTCATTAGTTTAACACATGAAGGCTGCTTGTACATTATAAATCTATCCATCCGTCAATTTTCGTCCACTTATCCAATTCAGGGTCGGGATTGGGCTGGACCCTATGAGAGGCAGGTTACACCCTGGACAAGTCACCTTCTATCACAGGACTAACACTGTACATTATAAATCCATCCATACATTATAAAGTTTATAACTAAGTTTTAATAATAAAATTTGTTCTACAAAAATATGTTTTCTTATTACCTTAAGAAGCATTAAGAAAACATACAGACTTAACTACAAAATTGTTCAGAATTATTAAGTACGTGTACTAAAGCACATCTGAAAATCTTGTAATTTACCACCTCAGTCGCAAATACTTTGTCTCCAGATTGTGGTGAAATTTGATAATGCACATGTAGATGTCATGGCTAGAATAAGATCGCACAATATCTACATGGTTAATTTCCGCGGAACATTTCACTGCCTCTTTCATTTTCATTTTAGAAGCAAGCAGCGAATAAATTAGACATTAATGAATGTCTAATGTAACTAGTCAATAGATTTAAACTGATTTACAAAGGCCTGTTACTAGCTGGATGTGATGTCCCAAACAGTCTTTTGTTTAAATTCTGAAGGCTTTTCTGTAGCTAAGTAAACAACCTCTCTACACATCAAATCAAAATTACTGAATATGCAAAACACTGGGCATTCTTTGATCAGGGCAGCAGGACTTGAGGAAAGGCCTGGTGGTTTTTCTTAACACCCTTGTCAGGTTTGGTTACACTAAATTCTTAGTCATTTTCTCAGCCCAGTTAAAGGTGACTTTACAATAACAGCAGTCAGTTTTTGTTTGGAAGTCTTAGGCCTTTACCCTGGAAAAAAAAAGGACATATTAAAACAACAATTAAACTCTAACTTTTGATTTTTATTTTGAAATGAACATTTGTATAATTTGTATCATAAAAACAGAATACACAGGGTAAGGCAGCACTATGTGATGAGCATTTGTCTGATAAACTATGAAGACTAGACTCAATACTGTATTTAGTTCTTAGAAGGTATAAATGATGCTATAATGGTCATTTATAGTTTTCATTGGATGAGCAGTGGCCTTCTGGTGAAGCCCTAGGGTTAGGGTGCACCAAAAGGCACTAATAGAAAATAATATACATTTTCACTCACACAAATTAAAAAATATATAAAAGAAAGGAAACATATGATTTGATATGTTTTTTCCCTCTCTTTTGTTAGTTTAAAAATTTTGTTTGAGAGCTGATACACAAACAAGAACAAGAATAATATAAAAATAACCATTCTTACAAGGCAGTAAAGGTTAATACATCTGTGAAGTTATAGCACATTTGAGTCTGTTGCATCCCAAAGCACAAAACTGTATGTTACACCCACGACAGGTTACTAGCAAAAAAGAAAATAAAAATTATTGAATGAAGATTAAAAAAAATAAATCTTTATTTCACATCAATTAATCAATTCATGATGAGCAATGCAATACCCGGTCGCTCCCCAGCCTCAAGAGCAGGCCAAGAACAATTTCACTGCACGATGACACTGCAACCAATCAAAAGCACACTAAGTGAACAAACCTCCTTAATGATATCCACAACTAACTAATTTCACTGCAGCCCATTAAAAGCATTAAAAACATCCCTGAGTAAAATCAACAGTTTTGTGGTGGGGAAGCAAGCAAATATATAAAAAAACAAAAACAGACAAACAAAAAAAGAGAAAGAAGAAAAAGAAAAAAAAGAAAAAGAAAAAGAAAAAAAAAACCTAGTCCGCCCCAAATGCAACATCCATGTCTTTTTTTTGCCCACAATGGCACACTTGCCAGGGTGGACTAGACAAACAAATAAACCCCCAAAACAAATAAAAGTACAAAAAAAAAAAACATGCTCCACATAGTGGATCACTGGTGCTCTGCAGGGAAACAAATTTACAATATTAAAACTTTATTAGAAAAACATTTAAAAATGTACTAAAAAAAATGTTACTACTACACACACACTAAAATACCTGGTATGTCGATCTACCCCCTTATTGACTACCAGCCACCACCACTCCCAAAGGGGCACAGGTCTGAAATATATATGAAAAGTGTAATTATACAAGTTTCACATAAACCACTATACAAAAAGAATATATAACTTAAAACCTACCAGTGTTCCTGCACATGTATATTCTGACACCAACATGGAGGGAGGTGTGCACCTGCGACCTGATCCCAACTCACAAAACACTTGCAGTTGATTGCCTATATACACAAAAACACTAATTAAGGCACCTCCCCCTTTTTCCTTCAACACCAGCTGCCACATGGAAGATGGCAGCTAGCAATACACCAAGCTCAACATTTAGAAAAAAAAGAATATTCAAGTAGATATATACCACCTTCACATATAGTGAAGGTGCGCTGGAAGCGTCTGCCTGTTGGGGATACTGAGTCCAAGTGGACCATTTTCCGCACCTCCATTTCTCAGGCAGCTACACAGAACTGGGGCTGCAAGGTCCCACGACTCACTGGAGAGATTATATCTCTTGGCTTGGGAACATCTTGGTGTCCCCCCGGATGAGCTGGAAGAGGTAGCCCGGGGGAGGGAGGTCTGGGCTTCTCTGCTTAAACTGCTGCTCCCGCAACCTGAACCCAGATAAGCTGCAGAAAATGGATGGATGGATTCAAGTAGAAAGTATCACATGTATTATATTCATTAATATTTTTTTCTTTTCCGTTATGAGTCGTAGCAGTTTTTTTTAAAAACATTTTCAGTACTTTTCGTTTGCAGCCAACTTATGAGAGAAGATATGTTTTACCTCTTTTGCTCAAAGAAATATTTCATTTCACGTGGTGTTCCCCAGGGACCAATTTTAGGACCATTACTGGCGTAAAACTCCGCCACATCAAAACATGCAGAGCTACCCGCTGGCGTCCCTTTGTGACAAGGGAGCAGCTAAAAGTAGCTAGCTAGCTACTGTTTAACTTGTATGTGTTGCCACTAGGTCAACTTTTTCTCTGTCGCCTGATGTTTTAAACCTTATAACTAACGTTAAACCATGATCAGTTAGAAGTCCTGATCATCTGAGCTAGAGCTATGAGTGTGGAATTTCCTTATAAATGAATACAACTGTCTCTGGAAAGTGTCACAAGGGTCAGAAACAGCAGCATCATCATAGATGCTGGTTTCACTTTCCAGAACCATATCGACTGTGTTCAAACCATTTTTATCATGTGCTTTTGCTCAAAGGAATCTTGAAAAAACACCTTAATCATCTTCAGTTAAAAAAAAATATGAAAGAGATATGACCATAAAACACCTGTACAGATGTCATTACACTGGCTTGTACTTAGTTTTAGAATTGATTTTAAAATTTCAATGTTTCTTTTTAAGGCCTGAAATGGTCTGGCACCTGAGTATCTCTCTGAATCAGCTTGACTGCTCAAATCATCTGGAACAGGATGCCTTATTATTCCCCAAGTCTCCATCGATACTGGTGAAGCCACTTTTACCTCTGATGCTCCATCACACTGGAACACCTACCAAAAAACATTTGGTGTGCTCCAATATTATCAGTGTTTAAAACCAAACTAAAAATAATCCTGTTTAGATACACCTTTCATTAGTCTTTTTCAGGTGTCAGCAAAGGAACAATTTTTTGAACAAATTTTGAGCACTAAAAACTGTATGGAGCTGCAAAACATATGTAGGCCTTATGACTTAATGAGGTGATGCAGCCCATTAAGCATAAATTCAGGTAAAAGGACTGGTACTTACATAGCACTCTTCTACTCCAACTGAGCATTCATTTTCACCCACTGACAAATATACGTTCATACGGCACTTTATTCTATGACTTTAAGGACTTTCTAACTCTCATGCACACACTCGCACTCCAATAGAAGCATGAGGAGGATTTTGGGGTTCAGTATCTTGCCCAAGGAGGTTTCGACATGCATACTAGGAGCCAACAATCAAACTGATTAGCAGACCTGCTCTACCTCCTGAATCACAGCCACTCCCGAGTCACATTTTAACTGGTATTTGTGTAGCATACACATAAATGTGTTGTGGTTAAATGGTATGTGTTGAGATTTTTTTAATTTTGACAAATCAAGTATTGGTATTTTATCATATTTAAAAAAAATATATATATAAGGGGTTGTCCATCCTTAATCTTTTGTCCTACTGAACTTTGTTACACAGCGAGACACAACTGTCAACTGTCACTGTGTTATGGTTACCTAGAGGTTGTTACTGTTTTGATCTTAAGTTTGCTCATTAGGTTAATGACTTCTTTGTTTACAAAGTGTTGATAGGAAAGATGTGTCATACTCAGCCCTCTAGAGTGATTTATCCTCCTAGCTCCCGTAATGAACCTCAAAGGGTTTGGTAACGCAATACTTACCATCTTGTTTTGCAGCATTTTCAACTGTGGCTGAAAGTTGACTTTAACTTCTGAAAGTGAAGAAGTTAAGAAGTTAGAATTTATTATGTATTTTTATTTAATTAGTATGCTTTCTTAATGATTCTTAAGGTAATAAGAACATGTATATTTCTGTAGAACAAATTTTATTATTAAAACTTTGTTATAAACTTTATAATGTACTAGCAAAGACCCACGAGTAGCATGGTTCTTCACTTTGGTGTTAGGTCAATAAACAATACCTGAAGAAAATCATAATTACTTTTTCTTAATTGTGATTACATAAAACGTGTCATGGATTTTCATTTTAGTAAGTATATATATATATACATTCTCTGCTTCATACAGGTGGGTTTTCCCAGGCCTGCAGCGCTTTTTTGATCACTAAAAATGTGACACATATTTTTAGTTTAACAATTTCATTGCTACATATAATTCCATTTATTATGTCAACACAGCGTTCCATTCTTACAGTCAATATCACATAGTTTTGTACACTGTATTCAGCACATAACATTTAGTAAATAAGCACAAACAAGTGCTTCATTGACACATCATAGAAGAACATTTCACTTTACGGTATCTAAGCATTTTTATAGTGACATATTTCGATAACTTGATCGATAATCAGCGGCCACTCAGCTGCACCGGCAAGATTAAAAATTTGCACTGACTGTTAAAATATGTAGCGTAATGAATGTAGAACGTGCACAAAGTAAGCAAACATAGCATGCGCACACTAAACGTCAACAAACGTGTGCACGTCCTGACATGCCTTCTAGTATAGATAGTACCCACAAATACGATAAAGTTGTGACTGGGTGGGTCACCAGCTCACATGTGTTGGTTAAAATACTCAACTCAGTGAAAGTGGAAAATGAGAATGTAATGTAAAATATCTTTATGGCAGTTTTTTGACACATACAGTTCTGGTCAGAAGTTTACAACCACCATGAGCATGAATGTCATGGTAATTTTGAGCTTTTAGTGATTTATTTGAACTGTTCTTTTTCCAGGGTGGAAGTATTCTATGCATACATCTTTAATGACTTTAAAAAACAAGAACTTGGTGCATAAGTTTATTTTAAATTTATTTTGGATTTTCTCTAATCCACACAGGGTCAAAATTATACATACAGGCTCAAATATATACATACATAAATCTTGTAATAAGTGGTGCTGAAGCTTCTACAATGTCTTTTAACTTGACATTAGTGACAATGATTGACTACAACTGGTAATTTCTCTTTGCCAGGATAAAAAGGATTTGTTTGACAGCACTCATTGGATTGACCTATACTCAGATAAATGGGAACTCCAAGGAACTCAGTGAAGATCTAAGGAGAATTGTAGATTTACACGAGTTGGGAAAGTCTCTTGGAGCTACTAGAGCTATTTCTAAGCAAATGCATATTCCAAGATCATCAGTTCAAAGAAGTGTACATAAGTACAAGTTATTCTGATGTGTCACCACTTTGCCAAGGTCTGGAAGAAGACCCAAAGTGTCATCCTCAGATGAGAAGAAATTGGTTAAGATGTTCAGGAACAACCCAGGAACCATCAAGACTCAAGCCTGACATGAACTGGAAAGTGCTGGAACACCAGCGTCACTGTCCACAGTGAAGCCAGTTTTACATTGCCATTTGAGGCGAAGTTGAAGAATTTCTATCCTTCTATCACAAATCACCCCTGACACTCATCTCCATCCACTCCACCCTGTCTGCACTCTCTTCTTCACCTCTCTTGTGCACTGTCCATTGCTTTGGATGGTTGGCCCCAGGTATTTAAACTCACCCACCTTCACTAACGCTGCTACTTGCATCCTCACTGTTACACCTGTCTCCTTCTCATTTACACACATGTATTCTGTCTTGCTTCTTCTGACTTTCATTCCACAAAGACACACTTTGTGGATCTAGATCCTAAGATCCTAAGTGCATCTTACTAATCCTTCTGACCTTCTTTATACTTCCCCATCAACACTCTCAAAGCAAACATTGTATCTGTAGTGCTTTCTCAGCATGAAGCCATACTGCTGCTCACTGATCATCACCTCTCTTCTTAACCTAGCTTCAACACGTCTTTCAAATAACTTCATGGTATGGCTCATCAACTTTATCTCTAGTTACTACAGCTCTTGTTCTTGAAAATCGATACCAATACACTTCTTCTCCATTCCTCTGGCATTCTCTCACTCTCCTGGATTATGTTAAACAATATGGTTAAAAAGCCCACTGCCCTCTCTCCTAGACATCTCCAGGAGAGAGGGCATACCTCCAATTCAATTCAATTCAATTCAATTTTATTTGTACAGCGCCAAATCACAACAACAGTCGCCTCAAGGTGCTTTATATTTTAGGGTAAAGACCCTACAATATTAGACAGAAAAGACAGAAAACCCCAACAATCAGACGACCCCCTATGAGCAAGCACTTGGCAACAGTGGGAAGGAAAAACTCGCTTTTAACAGGAAGAAAC
>VUQI01029674.1:0-31683 GCA_015106735.1 Paratilapia polleni | reverse complement strand
TAGAAAGATGTTGTTAACAAGAATAGCAGTGTCAAAGCTAACTAGCTAGCTAACAGCAGCAGATCACTTTCAGGCATTGACAATACATGTGTTGTGGTATTGTTTGGTGTTTATGCAGGTTGAATTATCACCTTGGCTGTAGAAGAATTTACTAATATTTTCACAAAACGTGGTAGCCAGCACAAGTGTTGATTGAACCCTGCAAACATTATTTACAGTAAGTGCACAACTTGCTATGTTCAATTTACTATCCTGGTCTACACTTCAAAGTGTCCTTAACCTCCAATTACCCCTGATGTGTCCATCATTTTATTAGTATGTGTGATAGGAAGTGGCATCAGAAATTTGAGATGTATTTGTCCACAAACCAGTGGACAAATCATTGATCTAGCCTATATCCGTCTGATGCATGTTGAATGTGTGTCCCTGTGTCCTAAACTGTTCTCATGCCAGCCTCCGAAAGCCTCCCTGTGATCCTGATAAGGAGCATTAACTCCCTCTCATGACCCTGCAACATTCCCTCACTCCTCCAAACAACTCCCACCCCATGCTTCTGGTCATGTATTATTCGTCCCTGGTTGTCCCTCCCCATCCCTCCCCTCCAACAACCCAAAAGCAGCCTGGCCTGCCTTTAACAATAATACCACCCTCTGAGTAGCCTTTCTGCAATAGAATTGTGCTCCTTCTTGGTGGCAGCCTCTTCCAAATGGCTTCTTGATAGTCAGATATCCCCAAACCCCCACCCCTGCTCAGTGCTGCCTAGAACAGGTCATCTGTCTTCCTCAAATCTATCTGATGGCATGTTTCAAGGCACTCTCAGTGCTAAACCAGCAGGTCTTTCAAAGGGGGCGGTAGGGCTGAGAATCTGATGGCCCCAGGATATTTTTAGAGCTGCAGGAATAGAAAACTAGCAGGGAGGCCTGAGTAAGAAAGGTTAGAAGCTGACAGTTGAAATGCACAAGAATGGCTGCAAAAATGTTTATGGTCTTGGACACGTAGAGAGTCACAACAGATAAAGGAAGAATCCATCACAGAGCCATAATTCCTGTGTTTCAGTAAAAGCCTATGAATTTTAAAACAATTGTAAAAATATATACAGCTCTCCCGAAGAATGGAATAATTTATAGGAAAGGTGGTGAAATGGACTTTCCATGTAGTGTAAATACATCCATGTATGCTACCAGTAGGAAGCCTAAAAAAGCAAAACTACTCAGCACTGATGACAGGATAATGCTACTTTGAAACAGTCTGTATCAATTATTCCTACTGAAGCTGATGACAACTTTTAAGTTTTCCATAATTATGTCTCAGATGGGCTTTAATGCAGCCTGCTGGAGCACAGAGGCAGATCTTAACCCTATTCAGGGATGTCCCTGACAAAGACATCAGCTTCTGACAGTTTAACAAAGAGGGAAGAGGAGGAGAAAAGAATATATCAGCCAATGCAAATATTGACCTGGTACCATGACTGCAAATTAGTTGCAAAAATCAGAGCGAGAGTGACAGCCTCTAATCTGCTCATTTCAGTAACTGCCCCCACCCCTTATTAAATTCTTCTGAGTAGGACAAAGAGAAAATTCCTCAAAACAAACTGCGTGTAGTGATTTTCTTTATACAGATTGAACTAGTCACTAGGTGGTTCTTTCTCTGCATACTAAAGTCAAAGCCATTCAGCTGCTCAGTGTAAATTATAATTTTGATTTCAAAATCTCTTTTTTAAGACACTTTCAAACAAAGGGACTCTTTGTGGAACTCTATCTTTACGTTCATGTACCATGTTTAATTAAGTTGAAGGAAGGGTGTTTTAACTCTATTAAAGCTTCGAGGGGGGCTGTGCTTTCTGAAGGTTCAAGAACGTTTTGGCTTGGACTTGGAGCACTAAATGTTATGGATGGGTAAAATATGCTTGTGTTTACTCTGTATATATAAACCTGAAGTAACACCCATGGTTATTGCATTTATTTCTATTGTGCTTTGATACAACAATGTGACATCACAGAAGAAATCAGAAGATTTTTTTATTTTTTTGACAGAGGAGGATGGCCAAAAGGTAGATATGCAATGGCAGGGTCTACTTGGTCACGTTTGTGCATAATGTTTGTAGCAAAAATCAAAGATTGTGTGCAAACATTACTTCAAATCTTTGCAGGGCTACAGGGAACACATGGAATGGGGAACTTTGAGCAGAAATATGACCAGAATGACTTCTCTTGTCTCGTTAAATTTCTATGCACCAAAACTGCAAAAGCAAATACATATTGATTGCAGTGTAATTTCATCTGGATTGTGTCCAGATCTAAATAATGAGGAAATATTGTTAACTGATTTTGCAAGCTGTAAAAACATTATTACCAAACGTTTCAGCAAAATCTTCATCTTCATATCCATTTGACTCTAGCCTTATTGGGCTTTTTTCCTTCATGTTTAGACTCCAGCATTTTATTAAAGATAGGGAAACATGTTGGTCTGTATTTATACCGAAAATTTACACAGTGAGAACAAACTGGGATCCAGCATGTATTTCAATTAACCAAATCCACCACCTTTCCCTGAAAAAAGTTTATTTGTGAGTGAGTTCCTGTTGTGGCAGTCAAGTGCTTTGCATGCCCACCATCAACCCCAACCACCTCCAGTCGAAAGCAGTTCACAAATGCATGATCATTCTTTCAAAATAAACACATTGCCTCTTAAAACACTGCACCTAATTGTAATTTCCTAAATTTGTAGTAAGGGATGAGGTCTGACAAAGACATTTCATGCAAAGACCATTCTTCCTTTTGTATTCTACCAAAGAAAATGTGCAAAGGCTGGTTAATTTAAGGCTTGATTCATGTATGTTTGGATTTAAAATACTAGACAAAATATTAGACTATTTTAGCATTTCCTTTTTTAAAATTAGACTACTTTTAGGTCAACAAAATGTAAAAATAAAACTATGACCATGTGTGAAGACTGTGGCCTAAACTACCTTCCTATTTAACAAAACATATTTTAGTATTTTTGACTTAAGAGATACACTTTGATAGACTTTGATGTCTACAATTACTTATCATGGTGTAATGTGCTTTATTACTCTTCATTCTTGTAGACTTCCTTACCCACAAGAAGAAATAATAATGTCATGATATTCAAAACGGCTATCAAACTACGTTAAACTTTGTTTCTCCAGTAATTACTGCAACTGTTTTATATTTGTGCTGTTGTTGCATGCTTGTTTGCTAAAAGCATGGTTATGAATGTTTTATGTTTACAGGTTGCACTTGAAAAATGACATCTCAGTCTCAATGAGACTCAACAAAGTTTGTAAAAAAAGCCAAAAAACAAAACAAAACAAAACATGCAATTTCATATTATATTATGCACAGGCATACCAACTCTGTGATGGGTCCCAGGGCAGATATTTTTTTTGGGCCCTGATAACATCATATAGAAATTATCAATAATGTCACTAACTTCATTCCAGCTTTTGATCAGTACCATGGACAAAAACCATCGGAGAAACCGACACATTTATTTAAATTTGTGCTATAAACTCACACCATCTTCTTCTTCAAAACAGATTTAACCTGGCTAAAGTAACATAAAGACAACTGTACAGTCTTTAAGCATGGGACAAACGAGAGAAGCTCGTTAACCACAGGTTCTCACAGACTGGTCGGGGTCACCATACCAAAAAAAGCACACTCATTTATAGAATTCGTCATTCAACAATCATTTCCAATGGACCAGCTTCTACGTATATCACACACACACACACACGCACATATTACAGTGTGAGTGCATATTTTCAACATACAAGTGATTGCAATGTTTCAATCCTTTAGAAAAACACAAAGACAAACTACTCACCCATCAGAATTCATCTTTGGGGCCTTGCGCTCAGCAAAGTCACTGACAACACTGCTCAAACCCAAAGTCTTGGTGCTGTACGCATCCTGCTCTCTGCTCTCCTTCCTGTTTTGAGCTCCACTTCTTTACTTTATCGGAATTTACAACACACAACACATGACAAAGTCCTCTATAAGACACTCTCTGAAAAATTAATTGTTGCATAGTTGACGTAAACAGTTTCATGCACATCATCCACAAATGACAGCGAGTAAGTCCAGAAAGTACCAGTAAAATATTTCCCAGCATGCCCCTCCACCATCAAAACTTTTCAGTAAAGGTGCCTATTTAAATCACTATTAAATTTTAATATTTTTAAAATGACTGAGTAAATATTTACTGTATAAATAAGCTTTGGTCCACAAGATAAAACCATGACTTAAACATATTAGTGGAACTCTTATCATATGTGCACTCTCACAAAACCTTATGATGATTTAGGGCCCATTTAATGGTCATGCTGACTGGGCTAATTCTACCTTCTAGGTCCTGGGGGATCACCCTCCTGTCCCGTCGGACGCTGTGCCTTTGGTATTATGAAGGGTTGTTTGGTGAGCTGTGTTGTGTTGTGTTGTGTTTTGTGTTTTGTGTTTTGTTTTGTTCAGCCCAACTTAGAAGTGAAAAAGGTTTGGAGTACATCTTTTTTGCTTGGATTCACTACTATTCTGAAATGGGACAAATTTGGACATTTTGCATCATATCTTCACAAACCCATATCAAATTAAAATAAGCAAAATTGGGATACATCATCTTGATGTCCTCAAGGAAATTTCAAAGAACTAATCCAGAACTAGATATCCTTCTAGGTGCAGGGAATCAATTCATTCATGTTGTGGGGAGATTTTTTTGGCCTTGGTGGAGGTGCAGTCTCAGACTGCTCGTGTTTGAGCACTTCTTAGTATTTGTTTATTTGAGTGTCTATAGTGTTTATTTGCTCTACCATCTACCATATGCAGCTGAAAATGTCTGCACGGAGAACATTTCCAAATAAGTGAGACATTTAACTGACTCAGTGGTAGTACTGTAGTCCAAGATTTTAGACAGACACAGAACAACCTTTGAGAGTATTGAACTGAACAAAGGTCTATACATTTCTTAACTGCTTATCCAATTCAGGGTCATGGATGGGGCTGCAGCCTATCCCAGCTGACACTGGGTGTGTTTTATTTTTTATGAATTTGTTTTTTTCACTTTCACAAGAGGAAGAATGTGTATTTCTATTTAGAAAAACACATTTTAGAAAAAATGACACATTCTTGCATGACAGAAAAAAATCTGTTCACCTTCATAGTCCTGGGAAGGGAGACATCTCAAAACCTGGACAAATAAAATCGATAGTAATCAGTAGTCTGCCTCAATGTGTTGCAGTGTTGCAGTACATGCCATAAGACTTAAGTAAAGAAAAATAAATTATATATGTGTGTATATATGAGAGCATAGAAAATATACAGGAGATCAATGAAAGGAATTTGACAGATGAGTGAAATCTTTGCCTTTGCTCAGACAGCCTGGTCATTCATGTTTTGTGTACATTTTCTGCAGCTCTGCTTGGGTGAAACTTGAACACTGGAATGCACTGTCCTTTATTCACTGGTATGTTTGCTTCAAGATATGACTGGGCATGGAAAGGGCAAAATGTCAGACTCTCTGGGGGAGCCTCCAAGAATAATTTGGAGAAGATGGTTAGATTTCACTCAGGAGAAGTTGAAAGGAAAGAAGAGGTCAGGGGTCACCAAGGATGAATAATCAATTAAAGGGGAATTACAAATGTTACACTTATTTGCAAACAGTATAAGTTCCCTGATTGAATCTGGCACCTGGAGAATGCCTTCTAGTGAGGCGGCATGCACTGCTCATTTCACCTACGAATGAGTACTGGATATGAACATGGTTGCTTCACAAAGAGCAACGGATACGGGATAGGGGATAAAATGGCACATTTTAATTGAATGTTGGGTCTGCAGTGCAGCACACTGCCTCTTTCAGTCGCTCACACACGACACATTATGAGCCACAGTTCTGAATAGGTTCGTTTTGCACGTTTAAATTGCTTCTTTTGTTATGTGTCCTCACTTTGCTCAAAGCTAGCCAGTCCAGCCTATCAAGTTAAATATTAATTGCGTTCCTCAGGAGGATCGTCTATCAGGCTGAAATCAAACACTGGTCACAACAAAAAAGTGCCTTTTCTCCACTCCCTTTGTTTTCCTCCAAACGTTTTTAAACAGCACCTTATGAGGAGCGCATGTGTGGGATGATATAATAAGGAGGTTTTGTCACAGGGTAGAATTTGAGCCCGGTGAAATTCTGAAAATACGTTTCCACTGACAGCTCTTTTACTGCAGAGGAGAAGACCTGATGGCACTGCTTCTTTGTTTTTATGTCCTCTGAATTGGAGTGGGGAGGGGGAAGAATAATAAGAGATACTTATTATATGACAATGCTAGTTTCAGCTGCTCCCTTATTCACATGTCCCACCACATGTTTCATTTGGCAGACTTTTTACACTGGATGCCCTTCCTGACGCAACCCCAAAGAGATTTGTGTCTCCCCCTGGGATCAAACTGAACATCTTTCATTTGTTAGGTGAATGTGTAAACCACTACATTATGGAGCCACTATTATATAAGTATACATTATTATTATTATTCTCACTATTTAGTCCCATATTTGGTAAATTCTTTCATTAGAGCAGTGAAGTAACAATAAAAACATTATAAAGAGTTCTTATATAATAAAAGTATTATGCAGAATTATTACATGAAAGATCAGAGTCAAGTCAAATAAAACGTAAAGAAAGATGAAGTGATTGTAAAAAGAATCAAAGGGTCTCAAAATTGTTTGACCTTCAGTAAACCTGCTTTGAACTTTATTCATTCCAGCCTTGGTGGGATTTTTGTGCAGTGAGTTTGCTTTTAGCCTATGTGAGAGATTGCAGGGTCAAGGAGGTCAAGGAGTTTGTGATATCGCTGGGATGAAATGTGCATAATGAAACCTCTGCTACCAGGGTGGCCTGGAAAGCACATGGTAACACACACACACACACACACACACACACACACACACACACACACACACACACACACACACACACAGGGAGTGAAGGAGATAGCTATACAAACAGCCATATAACACCTGTATATTTTTGTCTTATGTTAATGTAGAATGAAAAGATTTTAAAACATTTCTTTTGGCCTTTTATAATTGGTGAAATGGTCACATTTTAAAAAAATATGCATGAGATTAGACATGTTGAAAACAAGACAACATTCCTGTAACTAAGGATGTACACGTGGCATTTGAATTAAGAAAAAAAGCCATCTAGATGATAAAGACATCTTGATGTCCTACCCAGGTTTATTAGATCCATGTCTCACAGTGTTGCAGAGATTTCTAAGATTTCTTAAAACTGCAGTGTGTAAGAATCTTAACTATTCAGATTTCAAAATCACATCTATTGGTCTTCATTTGGACAGGATTGATTTATAACTTGCTTGGATTGCAACATGTTAATATGTTAATATGCCACTTGCAACAGGAGTGAGTGGAGTCAGGTGCGGCCCCCTTATAAATGAATAAATACAAACCCAATTCCAAAACAAGTCGGGTCGCTGCGTAGATTGCAAATAAAAAAGAATGCAATGATTCGCAAATCTCATAAAGCCACATTTTGTTCACAGTAGAATGTAGAAAACATATCAAATGTATTATTTCATGAAAAATATTAGCTCAGTTTGAATTTGGCAGCAGCAACATGTCTCAAAAAAGTTGGGACGGGGCAACAAAAGGCTGGAAAAGTAAGTGGTACTAAAAAGACACAGCTGGAGGAACATTTTGCAATTAATTAGGTTAATTGGCAACAGGTCAGTAACATCATTGGTATAAAAAGAGGCAGAGTTTCTCAGATGTAGAGATGGACAGAGGTTCACCAGTCTGCAAAATAATCGCTGTCTGTGAACACAGTTCACTGTGGCAACTACAAACCATGTTACAGCTCTATCATGCAAAGAAGAAGCCCTACATGAATATGATCCAGAAACACCATCTTCTCTGGACTAAAGCTAATTTAAAATGGACTAAGCCAAAGTAGAAAAGTGTTCTGTTGCCAGTTGAATTGAAATTTAAAATTCTTTTTGAAAAACATGTATGCCGCATCCCCTAAAGAGGAGCGAGACCATCTTGTTTGTTATCAATGCACAGTTCAAAAGGTGGTATGGGGGTGCATTAGTGCCTATGGAAGTGGCAGCTTGCACATCAGGAAAGGCCCCATCAATGCTGAAAGGTATATACAGGTTTTAAGGAAAGTTGGTAAAATGGGGCTGTTATCTGTCAGTGGCTAATATTGCTACAGCTTGTGTGTAAAGGCACCACCGTCAAAGAGGTAATGTGGAGAAGCAGGTGGCATCTGCCAAAATGGCATGAGAATGCAATGGTTATTCAGAGCCTGACCTATATAACATTTTATTCCAAAGAAACAGCAGAAACTGATTTTGAAATTTAATAGACTCCAGTGTTGACATTTCTCTCCTGAGAACTATGCAAATTAACTCATATTTAGATATACATACACATATTCATGTCAAAAAGAAAGTTTTCACAGGACTCTATGCAGTCATATGAAAAACTAAGTGCTCCTCGTGATTAAGTAGCTTGTAGACCCATCTTCAGCAGCAATAACTTCAAGAAATAATTTTTTTGTATGGCTTTATCAGTCTTTCACATCGTTGTGGAGGAATTTTGGCTGACTCTTCTTTATTGAGGTTGGCTGGAATTCATTTATGCACAGCTCTCACATCATTTCAGTTGGTTTGAGGTCTGGACTTTGACTGGGCCATTGCACCTTGATTCTTTTCTTCAACAGTCATTCTGTTGTAAATTTGCTGATGTGTTTGGGATCATTATCCTGTTGTACAATCCAATTTCAGCCGAGCTTTAGCTGTTGAACAGATGGCCTCACATTTGACTCTAAAATCCTTTGTTATACAGAGGAGTTCATAGTCCACTCAGTGACAGCAGATGCCCAGGTCCTGTGGCTGCAAAACAAGCTTGTCCACCACCGTGCGTGACAGTTGGTATGAGGTGTGTTTGTGATATGCTGTGTGCAGCACCTGGCTACTACTTATCTTCTTAATGCAATTCAGTTTTATTTATATAGCGCTAAATCACAAGAATGTTTGTCTCAAGGCACTTTATATTTTAGGGACCCTACAATATTAGACAGAAAACCAAAAAGCCATCTCCCACGACCGGTTGGAGGTGAGGGGAAACAGAAGAGAGCAGAGGGAGACAGAACAAAAGCCACACTGTAGGAGAGATCCAGAGTTTAATAGTAACTAACGGTTAAATGCAATAGTGGTATAATTCCTATGGAACCAGTAAGGGTGTACTTAATCCTATGAAAACTTTCTTTTTCACATGACCGTTGGCTCTCAAGCACATTTAGACACATAATTTCAGAAAAAAAGTATAATAAAAAAATTCCTCTTAAAGTTAGTAATCAACTGGAGAAATGTCATGTTTCTGTATATTTGTGAAATTCTTAACCAGTTCATGATATGTGAGTTTCAGTGTTAGTCACAATGAGCCCTGAACAGAGCTGTGGGTTGGTCAGCATACAGTGAGGAGAGTCAAGGAGAGAGTACACACCCCTTGTGGGGCTCCAGGGCTTGGGGTCAGGGGGTGGGATGTAGTGTCTTGACCCTTGGTTCAAGGTTCCAGCTCCACAGGAAGTTGCAGACTAAGTGATGGGTTAATGTTCATGTTTAGTTGCTTTTGAAGGTGAACTTAAATTTGTTGTTGGTTCGTAAATCGGACAGATGTGAAAGCAACGAAAATAAAATCAACATTTGTTTAATAAACTATATTGCTCCTTTAATATCTTAACATTCACCAGGTTGCAGGCAAACCTCTTTGGGGTAGGGTTAGTTTGCATTTTAGCCACATGCTAAACGCGTTTAAGAAACTAGAAAATGTCAACTTTCAAACCAAGTCTACTAAATGTATTTCGGGCCCACAGTTCTTCTGTTATAAGATTTGAGTTTTCCTATGCTAAATATGTCAAAATTTTAAATGAAGGAGTAGATGTCAACCTTACCCTAACTCTAAACAGGTCACTGGGCACTTGGTGGATGTTAAAAGGTTAACATTTCTGGCCTGATGGCAAGCTGTCAAGGAAACAAAGCATAATTGGCAAATGGTTAGGGGACATACAGGCAGATATTGTTGAGGCAAATGGCTGTTAAGCAGTGTGATATGATTCAGTATTGATCCCTGAGAGGGAAACTTTCCTTTTCCCTTCCACAGGGAGGTCAGAGGTCAGGGTTGCCTACACAGTGGCCTCCTCAGAGCAGAACACTGCTCAGAGACACATCAGTGAGGATTCTTACACTTTGAATGCATACATGCAGCAAGCAGTGTGTCCACCCACAAACTTCAGTCTCACTGGTGATTGATTTGACTACGAGCCGTGACAGGCTTTTCTACTACAGTGTAATTTAACACAAATGTGCTGTCCTTTCATGTGCCGACTCTCTGCCAGGTGATGAAATGGATGAAGAGAGAGTTCAGAAAGGAGGCAGTTCAAACAAACAATAAAGAGCTGTCAGTGATGCAAAATGTTAGCAAGAGCTTCCAGCCTCCTGTGAACCAAGGCTTTTAGAGTTCTTGTGGTTGATTATCCTCTTTCTAATTGTTATATATTGAAGGTGTAAATGTTTCTGGGGAAAGTTCAGTGTTGAGATTTGGGAACAAAGTGACATATCCAAGGCTTTTGAAGCCAAGTCATCTCAAATCTTGAAGACTTCACACAGCTTGTGTATCAGACGAGCCTCAAACTGTGCTGTTATTTTGGGAAACCGGAAAGACGGATTGCCCCAACAGCAGAGATTAACCCCCTCTGCTGTCACACAATTTTTCTTTCTTTCTTTATTTTTAGCATGATTCCATGTTTACATTCATAGAAGTATCTCGTTTTTGCACTGCCTATTTAGCTAGTGTGAAACAAAACTGGTGAGGGGCAGCCAAACTGATCTATATTCTCTTTGCTTGGATGGAGGGATTTAGGAGAAACATAAACATATGCTTCCCAAGTCAGAGTTTGACATGTGTATGCAGGTATGGGTAAGTTAAGAGGGGACAGGCAGACAGAGAGAGGAATGGCTGAAATCACCATGCAGCACATCAACAGTATCAGGTTTGAAACATGAACACAACCCTGAGTGCAAACTTTCATGTTTCTTGTGGCCCGGACATGCACGCACTTTCCCCTCTTCCAGGCGCGCTCAATCACAGAACGACTCTTGAGAAAGCAGACAGAAAATTGGTGGAGCGTGAACAACGCTGAAGTTTTCTCAATCCTCTAGCGAGAGGCTTAGATTCAGGGAGCTTTGGTATGCCCCCCTCGTACCCTGGGATGCCAGACGGACATCTGCTTTTTGACAAGCCCACCTCGTGGTTCCATCCTCAGAATATACAACCACAAGAAGGAGGGTGAAATGTGGCATCGGAGCCCTGTGGAGATCCACGTGGCACTGTAATCACCCACTGCTGATGTGTGCGGTCAGTATATCAGATCAGCCAATCTGGAACTCGATCGGTCTCAGATCAATATCATCCTCCAGTTTGTGTCTCACAGTAGCTTTCTCCTTCTCTCTGTAGCTACTTACTTTTGTGTCTTTTACTCATTTACATACCAGCCCATGTTCACACTAAAGATTTTCATGCTCTAGTATAAATTGCTGCTTATTTTAAGTAGCATTGTTGATATTTATTGTTGATATTCTCATTCTGTTCTGGGATATGAGCCATATTTGATACCAGTAGACAGCACATGCCACTACTTTGGCTTGTTTCATTATAAAAAAAATGAGTTAAATTCCTTTTTCAAAGGCTAAATAGGTACATACAGTATATGTTCCCAGCTAGTAAAGGTACATATTTGCAGTGTTTCTTTAATACATTCTGCCAAGTGTTTTTCTGACAGTTGTGGTATGATGGTACAGAGGTTAGTGCTGTCACCTCACAGCAAAATGTTTATGGGTTCAAATCTTTCAGGGGCCTTAGTGGAACCTGTGTCAAGTGCATTTTCTCCACATGCTCTCTTTTCCTCCCACAATCCAAAGACATTTTTTAGGTTAATTGGTTATTATAATTTGGCTGTCGGTGCAGATCAGAGATAGATACAGCTTTACGTGGTCCTTAAGACTCGAAAAGAACTAAAAAAAAATTAATAGGGGCCCAAACTAAGGGAGTACTACCACAGTGACACGTCATTTTACCACTAAAGGTATAATAATGTACTTTATTTTCCGAGCATGTACCATACACTAAAGCCTGAGACTTTGATAATTTCAAATGAAAACAAAAACACAATCAAAACTCAGAGTTACTGTTAACATCGCAGTTTACAAGCCCAATTCTTACTTTGCTTTTGATTCATTGTATTTCCTGTACATTGAGCTTTTATTCCATTACACTTTCACATTTGAGACGTGCTCACTCTTTGTTGTGCCTTCAAATGAAATGTTTTATGATCAGATTTGACTGTTCTTAGCTGATTTTGTGTTTTGAAGTGAGAGTGAGTGAATGGGATATGGAGTTCAGGGGTGAGGCTTAGCTGAAAATGCAATCCTTACATTGTACTATCTCTTATAAAGTTATAATGTTGTGCCAATGAGTTATGTAAACAATATTACCATTTATTATGTCATGTTATGAGTTTGTGCCCACCTACTGAATGTGAGACCAATATTCCCTCTCACTGTAGGTCTGGTTTTGGTTCCCCCCAAGCCCCAGAAAAAATATTTGTCTCCTTACCTGCTAAATGTTCCACTATCTTCACATAGTGGAACATGTAAGCTAGTTGCAAACTTTGTCTTTCTGCTGTTTGGTGGTGCACAGATAGTGCTTAACTGCCTGGAAACAATGTGTCCTTAAGTAGCACTGAACCAAAACACTAGAGTTTAAGGCTCTAAGGCCAACACAATCATCTAAATGACAAAAAAATAAAAATAAAAATATGACTAGATGAAAGGAACTGTAAAACTGGGAGTAATTCTCTGTGAGTTGTTGCATTACATATAGTAATCTATAAGAGTTATTATTAGTGCAGCTTTAAGTAAAAATATTTTTGTTAGGGTTATGTAGGTTTGGGTCAGATTTTAATTTACTTTAATGTAAAAAAGTGACTGATTTCATATTTAAGTGGATGATAAAATTTGCATTTATTTTCATATAAACACATATTGAAAGATTACAGACCCTTTCAACTAATTTTGATTTTGGTGTGTTTTTTTTCAGAGGAGGTGGTATGATATCAGGAACTTTTCTGTTCTTTAGATTTTTTTTTTAAATTTGATATGCATTTGTGAATATATGATGCAAAAAGAATCCTTTCAAAAACTTCTGGATCCAGTTCAACTCCAAAAGTTCATACTTTCAAAGTTGGGCCATGTGGTGTTTGGCCTACCATTACTCATCTAGTCCTTGAGTGTTTGCTGTTCCGCTAGCGGCAGAAGGAAGAGAAGAACCAGTCACTGGATGTGTCATTAAAATATTTTCAGGTCCTACAGCTTACTTTTCTCCAAGCCGTTTTCCTTTAATTTTTTTTGTCTCTGTATAAAGGCAATGTTGAATCATACTGCTCACAAAATAATAACTTCATCCATCTTTTTTGAATGCTGGTGGCAGAATATTAGCTGATGGGCTTTTGCAATGCAGCAGCAAGCAAATCTTTTACAAAGCTGAAATATTTTCTATTCATGCAGGTATGTATTTGTCTGTATTTGCATCTGTGGTCGATAGGGGCTGTTCATTTTTATGTTAATAAATTGAGGATTTTTTTTTTTTTCAGGTAGAAATTGAAAACTAAAAACAGGCTTTAAGGGGTTAATTAGGAAACATTGTAAGTTTCCCTGTGTTTCTGTTCTCTCTCAGTATCTCTGTGTAGTTGGATGTTGTGGGCCCAGCAGAGGTGACCTGCTGCCATGCTGCAGTGTTGTGTTGCTGGAGAAGGCGGGTGCAGTGCCAGGGGCATCTCTCTGACAAACAGAGCAGATGCCTTACACTAACAAACAGCCCGGCGGGGCTTGAGGGGGCCTCCCCGTCAACTCTCCGCTGCTACATCAACTCAAAGTGCTGAGACTGCAGTGGCTGCAGCAAAGACTATGCGCCCTTACCACTCACTACCACAGCCAACACGTAAAGAAGCCCAGCAGTTTTATTTGTCTGTCATCAGCTGCTGCCTCTGTCACCTGCAGCTTTGGCACTTCATATGATTGTATTTTTAGTCATGGGCAAAAGACTATTGTGAATATGCAGCCTGTGTTTATCTACACAAAGGGACTATTGTCAGAAGCTTATCCAGACATTAAAGTTAAGCTGTTTATGCACTGTGGGCTGCAGTGGCTGTAATCTCAACTGACTGCAGAAAAGTGCAGAGAGATTGTGATTTCACTGTTTTAAACTCAAGCACTTGGTTGGCCTTCATTCGACCAAAAGATCTAAAGTGGCTGGCTTAGCTAAACACAACCTTTTCTTTTATTTAACCATCACACTCCCCATATGGAGAATGTTTGTTGCTTTAATTGTTGGTTCGATCCCAACTTCAAACAAGGACACCCACCCACTCGACCTCATACGAGCAAAACCCCCAAACACATTCAGTAAATCCACATGCACACAACGCATAATTGATGCCAACACAGAAGCTGAAATGAATTCTCATTATCAGGAATTCTGGGTTCGGCCAAAGTGCACAAGAGCGCCTTGGGCTTTGAAATAAGACGCAAACAGACATTTAATTAATCTATCATGAATTTTTCAAAGTTACACCTCTTTAAAGCAGGATTATTATTATTATTTAGTGTCTTGGGTTATGGATAAATTATGAAGAGAAACTGGCACAGCTTCCATGCATTTTAATTAATCTCAGACTGCAGGGGAAGTAAGAAATGACTTTTTATCTGCTGCCAAGTCGAGGACCACCTCCAGCAGTGGAGCAACAACTGCACGAATGACTGTTGCACTGGCCCTCACCGCAGACTGGGTAAAGATGGTTCATAATGCACCATCAGCGTGACATTTTCACATACAAAACCTGCAACAGACGTGGGATGATGAGGATGCTTTCAACAAGCAAATAACACAGTGCGATGAATAAGTTGTCACCCTTTCCACAAATCCTGGTCAGCAATTGTAGTTCCATACACATTAGTGCTAAACCCTGCAATTACTTCAATTCCATGTGTTTATGGGACTGTCATTCTGATGATCACTGTAATATTTTCACCCTGGAGAATGAAACACTGTACACACCAGCAATCCATAAGCCCATTACTAAATGAATGCAAAGTTAAGTTAAGTTTGTGGTATCTTATAACTACTTTCAAATTATGTATTTACTAAATCAGCTCCATTGAACCTTAAGCAAATAAGGAGTGATTTAGACATTAGGACTGTCTAAATCAGTTGCTAGAGAAGAGACACAAAGTTCACCTTTTCCCCTTTTTCCACAATTGTGGTACAAGTGCCAGTGCTGATTCGATACCTGTTAAGAATCACCGCAAATTTCTGCAGGTTTGAGACCCATTTTTTTAGGTTTAGCAAAAATTTGGGGTAGTTTCTGTGGGAAGAAAATCATGTTAGACAGACTCTATGTTCTGCATCTGCCAAATGTTTGCGAATTTCTTAAAGTAGCCTCTTTACAAGAAAAACACATTTATTTATTTTGTCAGTAAATACATTGCTTCCCTGCACAAGGCCAAATTGAACAAATTTTTGACCTCCTTCAACTTTCTATTTTGATAAAGCTTATAGTTTTATAAGCCACCACCCCAAACCAGTCTTGGTAGATGGCTGCCCCTCCCATAGCTTGGTTCTGGTGGAGATTTCTTCCTGTTAAGAAGGAATTCTTCCTCCCCACTGTCGCCAAGTGCTGTTCATAAGGGATTGTTTATTGTTGGGTTTTTATCTCTAATATTTGTGGGAGTTTACCTTATAATGTTAAGCACCTTGAAGTGGCTATTGCTGTGAGCTAACACTATATAAATGTAGATACATTTAATTAAATACAATATAGTACAGTATGACATAGTAACAGTTATGACTAATTAGTATGTTGCACCCTGTTCCAAGGTAAAATGTTTACTGAGTTTTTAGTCATGATTACTTTGAACATGGCAACAAGTGATAGTCAGAGATTCTTGAGTTACCACAGATTCTCAAGCCATCAGTTCACATAATGGCTCACTTTTTGGAGAAATCTGTGTCTTAGCTTGCAACTTTAAAGTTTTTGGTGAGTGGAGTTATCACAAACAAGGTCCTAATAGTTTTGTAGAGGAGCAGCACAGTGGTGCAGGTGTTAGCGCTGTCACCTCACAGTGAAGAAGGTTTCTGACTCCAACCTCCTGATCTGCTGAGGCCTGTGTTTGCATGTTCTCCTCGTGCCTGCATGGGTCTTCTCCAGGTACGACCACAATCCAAAGGCATGCTTCTTAGGTTAATTGGTGATTCTAAATTGGTCATACGTGTGGATGTGAGAGTATGTGGTAGTCTGTCTCTCCGTGTTTACAGGGGATTTACACTTAAACCTACACCACAGGTACGTTGAAAAAAGCAAACCCTTGTGAAACCCTACAATGTGGCCTGTGCTGTCACCTGACTTTCACCTCCCTTTAAATGTAACTACACGTCATGTCGATGCAGCCCACAATTACTGTGATTGTCCCCTTCAGTACTGTCATTTCCTCCTACACATTTCTGGCTAATCTTCTTCTGCCTCCATTTCTCGAATCGACTGGAAGAGAGTGGATCAACTCAAAGAGAGAAACCCCACTGCCAACTAGTGTTTTGGCAGCGAAATGCAGAGCAGCACAGGCACAGGTACCACACACAGGTATAAATGCTGGCAACAGCATCAACAACATCAGCTACATGCATAGGCTACTTTGTAAGCTCTACATAGATGCAGAAGTGTAAATTAAGCTTTAGCCATGAAATGGACTGATGACCTGTCCAGGGTGTACCCTACCTCTCACCCCATGACAGTTGGGATGACACCCCTACATCCACCACCTGCAACCCTACATTAGATGAGCAGTTAAGAAAATAGATGGAGAATCTTGTAGATAGAAATAGTGAATTGGAAAGGGGAAATACAAACTTGAACTCCATCTGTTCTATTAGAAGCAAGTTAATGAAAGTCTACTCTTTATTAAAAAAAAACAGTAGTTTTCAGAAGCAATTCTAATTCAAGGCCCACTTACTCCACTTGCATTTTCATCTCTGCCAGCCATGTCACATGGTCTATCAGTGGATAAAAACATAATTTAAGTGTTTCTGAGTCAAGATTGCTTTGTAAAACCACCGTTTTCATGGCCAAGAAACCCCTTAAACCTCACCGCCAGAGGGTAGTCAGTACAAACACATGCTGTGCAGCCAAACACTGATAAACCTGCAGAATGTTATCAGAACTTTTAGTGGAGAGTAACCATGGGCACTAAGCCAGGTTAAATTACCTTGTTGACCCATTTATTGAAAAATGAAGCTTAAACCATGGAGTCGCGCTCAGGTCTAAATAGGGGTAACTGTGATGATCTACAGACGTGTTCAGCAGTGCTTGGAACCGTGACATTGTAAACTACACAGCAGAAGAATCACTACAGCTGCTCTGTAGAGGAATGCACCTTGATGTGATGGATGTGAAGAGGCAGAATACCTGCCTGTGTCTCCCCTTGCTCCGTCTGGCCATTGAAGAGACGTCAAAACAAATCTGATCACAGTCTGTAACCTTAGCTAAGCATAATGGACTTATTTCAGGTAATTTACCCTCTCTGGTGTTCATACCACTTAAGTACGCTTGAAGAAACAGCTGACTATAAGCATCAGTCAAGGCAAGGATTGCACTCAGGTCCTTTTGTTATGTTCAGCAGCAACATTGAGCTATCACATGACAGTTTTTGTCCTTTTATTTCCATGAAATGCACCCTTCTCTCATCTAAAAGACAGACTGTCCTGAGTTGCGGAAGCAATGTGTCACCTAGTGAGGCAACCATGGTTACAGCATAATCAAACCAAATTTGATAATCCTACCTGCATTACCCTTTTGTCACTGATGATCAGTGTGGTAGTGTTGTCTTTTTTATGTCTATCAGCTGGTATCATCACACTATGTTGCCTAATTGTGAACAACAGTTTAGACTAACTTTAGGTTATGGCTCTCAAGCTAACATGACAGTGATAGGTGCCACTGCTAAATTTGATCCTTAAGCTTTTAACTTGTTGTATTACTATTTTCTGATTACACAAAAGAAGAATTTTGAAAAACTAGTACTAATACTACTACTGCCAGACCTGTTCTAACACAGCTAAAAGGCACAGACTAAAACAGTTCCTCAAATGGCCACTTCAGGCTGGCTTCAACTCCATAGTCAATTCCATAGCCCCTATAAAAGACGCAGCTACCGTGACTTTACCCCTTGGGCTTTTGACTCAGCATTTTGAAGCCTCAGCATTACCATTTTGGCCACCATGATGGTTTTTTGGAGCCAGAAGTGACCATATTTAGACCAGAGGGTGGAGCATTAATTCAATGCTAGGAAGTTTGGTTAGCAAACTGCAGGCACAACATACACATACAAATAGTTGCTGATTAGTCCTAAGTAAGAGACTAGACTAGACTTGGATGGTTAAAAAGTCCACTTCTGTGATTCAAAGTTAGATTACAAAAGAGAGACAGGGAACTCAAAACATCCCGAATAGAAATTTTTGTGAGAATTATGTTATGGCATAAATGGTCCTGCTCTTGCCCCAAATCAACCAGCCAATTCACAGCCAAAATGGGAATCATTGTGTTGTTGCACTGCCATGTGCACACACCAGAGTTACACAACACTTTTAACAGTGTAGTATCAGGCCAATGCGCTTGTTATCATAGTAAAGATGAAGGTAACCATACGTCAATTTTTTTCTTGGACTACGGTATCCATAACGTGAATTAACTTACCATTTGTTCAACGCTTTAATGGGATGAGCAGGGATATTGCATGTGTCAGAACTTTGGATTGAGCCATTAATGAAGCATTATGTTGTGTAACTTTGCACATGCAAGTATAAAGTGCAAGGAAAAACAAAACAACTTAACCTTATTTTGAGGGCAAGTCACTTTTTAACCTTTTTTCCATCAGGTTCTATTGGTGATATAATACATACAGTTTTTTATGTCCTATTGAACATCAGTATTTTAAATAGGGCCACTCCCTCCAGGCAGTGTTCAAATAACTTCCTGTAGGCATTACCAATATAGCAGCAGACTGGCAAGGCTTGGTCTGGGATAAACCTTAGAGCTAAGGTGGGAGTCTAAGACATCCATATTTAGCTTGGAAAAGAACCCATGCTCCTTCAAAGTGAAAGGAACCAGTGCAGGTGGTTTGGGCATCAGATTGGTATGCTGGGGGAGCTGGTGCTGGTGAGAGGGACATCCGGACTTTGGTCAGCCTATTGCCTTAACAAACTGACTTGATAAGGAGAAAAAAAATGGGTGGTTGGATTGATCTTCTCTTCTAAAAATATGAATAACCTGAAAGTAATGTTCAGTCATGATTATCTGACTGATTGTGCTTGTTGTGATTTAATCTGTGTTTTTTCATTTTGGAGTCTAAGATCTCACCAATTAATCTCAGCAACTGGATGAGTACAGTGTTATGATTACCAGATGAGAGAGTACACATAAAGAGGAACAGCTGCCAGTCATCATTCATTTGGTCAAAAGTTCATCCAAAGCGTTTGTTAGTTTCTGCTATTTGACATTGCTCTAATCCCAGCAATTCTTTTCAAGACCTCAATAAGCAAAGTTAAATTTGTGCTTTAAACGTGTAATGCTGGAGGTAAAGGAGAGGAGTGAAATAAGCTTAGTATCAGCCAATTCCCTCAGCTAACAAATTGCAGGCTGTGAGCTCAGATTGCATTGTTCTAATCTGTCCAAATGAACCCTGATGAGAAAAAGGTTCCAGAATCTGAACAAACCAAAGCTAGGGGCAAATATACTCTCACCAAAAAGATAAGCAAACACCATTTGATACAGCCAGTTGTCTCATTTACACACTTTAGCTGTCAGCATTCCTACATGTCTGCATTACAAAATGACAAACTAATCAAGTACCATGGGAACAGGGTAAGCCTGGGAGCCATCTGTAGCCGTATGGAGGTCGGGACTGGGAGAGACATTTTATTCTCTGTGCCTTGCTCTGTTTCTAATAAGTCATCAAGTACCATCCTACAGGCCTCCTGAGCTGTTAAGCTCTTGTTCAAACATGATCCTTGCCATGTTGGTGATTTGCAGGACAATTGGTCCACTAGGGATGTGAAAAGGTCAGGCTGAGGTGCTTGTCCGGTCCCCCATGTTAAAGCCATTACACAAGCAGCTCTAATCTCCCTCTAACCATGCTACTGGCCACGTAGCCAGGAAGGAATCTTTGCTTCACTTTTTCCCAGAAGACATGTGAAAACTCCTGCCTTGCTTGGGTTCACTAACAGTGAGCTACAATACTCAAAATGACTGTATCAGTATTTAAAGCTGCATGCAGCTAAAATAATTTTCACTACTGTTTCTTGTTTACTTAGTTAAAATGTGAAAAAAGGCAACAGGAAATCAGTTTGTATACCTGCCACATTAGCAGCATGGTCACATTGACTAAGTTATCTAAAAAAACTGTTTGAAATTTTGCTTTGAAAGCTTAATACAGATATTCATATACTCTGGTAACACAGTCTCAGGGCAGTTAACATCTATTGAAGCTATTGATTTGTTTTCCTGAACATAAATTCCCCCTTAACCCCTTTTTCTTGTTTACTTGAACAAAATTTACTGATATGTGTCTGTGTACACAGAATGATGTCTTTCTGGGTTTAAAGGACAAATAAAAAAATCCATATTTGGAGGCCGGAGTAGTCAGTGGTAATTTTGCCCTTCACCTAGGAGTTTGACACGGAACCAATCATTTTCACACTTTCTTTGTTATTACTTTTACAGTATTAGGTAGAAATCTAACACTTCAAAACTAACAACAGTCCAGTTATTCTCATTAAGTATAATCGGCATGCTTATTATATGCTAGGTGCTATGATAAAATGAGAAGTTTTTCGATCTTTCACAAAATTTTCAATCTTTGTCAATCATTGCTAGCTCAAAATGCTGATTTAGGGATTTGCAAATTCATTTTGCAATAGCAGGCTTTGTAAAGAAATGTGTAATTAACTAAAATGGTAATTGTGAATATTTCAGTCATGGTTAATTTGGCAGCTCCTCTAGTTATATGTGGGAACAGAAATGATGGGTAATACCACAGGTCACAGGATTCTGCAAGTAGAATAACTAACTATTGTTGTTTTATTTAAAAAGTCCCATCAGTCTGTGAGTAACTGTGATCTTTTCATGCTGCACACAGCATGAGTCTGCCAACAGCAGGACCCAGTGAAAGTGAAAATGAAAGACTGTTACCTGGCTGAATAGTTGGAGGTGTGCAGCCTGTTGCCTGCAGCTCTTCATGTAACAGCTTACTGTGGCTGCTCCTTCTTGTTACACACACACACACACACACACATATATATATAGTTACTCAATCATCACTGTGTTACCTCAGTAACAGATGTTTATTTGAATCAAAATCTTAAAGATTTCTACTTTATATAACATACATATTTTATTTTTACATTATCATTTGTAAATAGGTGACATCTTTGATGCAATCATCCCTTTACATTGTTTTTTTTGGTTTTGCTCTGAATTTCTCTTGTCAAACAGTGTGACCTGAGGGGTGCACTACGAAGCGAGATTAATGGCTCAGCGAGCTATGTCGAGCTTAAAGTCAGAGTTATCTGTGTCACAGAAGTGGCTGTCTTTTTACCTGGATAAATCACGGTGGTAACTTAATACTGAACCGATAACATGGTTGTGAGCACTTTATGCTCAGAGTTGCGATTTAAAATCAGCTGGATGCACCACGTTTTCATTGATTTTATTTGTTTACAGCATAAGTGCAGTATAGATTCTCTGCTGGGGGAATAGGTTTTATATGATGAAGTTGTTAAGCCGCACCTTACTAACATCCTGACTGCTAACTTACTAACATCATGACATGTTCCAGTGACATGAGTGCATTGTCACTGAAACATGTATACTCATTTGGTGATGAAGAAAATGCAGAAATGTTTTTAGACTTGATTCTAATCTACTGATAAGTCCAATTTTATACAGCTACTGGAACACAGATTAGAAAATTGATCAGTTCCATTTGTAGGCTATTTATCACCAGGAATAGCTATTCAATCAATAAAGTTAATTTTATTTGATCTGCTGACAAGCTAAAGTGATTTCCATGTCTGCTTTATTAGGCTATGGGACAGTAACCCTTATTGTTTAAAAGTATCCACTTCAAAGTTTCAGAGCTTTAATGTCCAGCCATCATGTTAGAAATAAAGAGCAGCATTGAGAGTGCACTAATTAACTCAAATTAAAATGTTTATTTTACCCCTCTTTGTGCTAAATCCCAAGAGTAATGATTTGCTGCAGCAAATCTCATTTTATTCACAGTGGAACAGAAAACATATCAAATGTATCTGCATCCCAAAATGTATCTGCACCCCCATACCATAGTGGCTATGGAATCTGCAGCTTGCACATCTGGAAAGGCATTCTGAAAGGTATATACAGGTGTTAGAGCAACATATGCTCCCATCCAGACGATGTCATTTTCAGGGAAGGCCTTGCATATTTCAGCAAGACTGTAAAACGCATACTGCATCTATTACAACAGCATGGCTTCATAGTAGAAAAGTCCTGGTGCTGAACTGGCCTGTCTGCTGTCCAGACCTTTCACCAGTTGAAAACATTTGGTGCATCATGAAATGAAAAATACGACAAAGAAGACCCTGGACTGCTGAGTGGCTACAATACTATGTCAGACAACAATGGAATAACATTCCTCTCCCAAAAGTCCAGCAGCTCAGTTCCCAAATGTTTACAGACTCTTGTTAAAAGAAGAAGGGATGCTACACAGTCGTAGACATGGCCTTGTTCCAACATTTTTGAGACGCATTGCTGGCATCAAATTCAAAATGAGCTAATATTTTTCTTAAAATGGTACATTTCTCAGTTGATATGTTTTCTGTGTTCTACTGTGAATAAAATGTGTTTATGAGATTTGCAAATCACTGCATTCTGTTTTTAGTTACATTTTATACAGTGTCCCAACATTTTAGGAATTGGAGTCGTAGATTTTTATCACAATTTTATCACCATCATCAGATAATTACTCTGATTGGAATAGGCGGCACTCATGGGATCATTTTATGTCATATGAGACATGCAACACCCTTTTTTATGTGAGCGTGCACAGAGCATGCTCATGATACCCATTATCTCCGACTGGGGTTTTAGGCTTTGTCAAGCCACACAGTAAAATAAAATTCATAAAAATACATTACAATGTTCCATTTTAAAATGAAGGAATTTTAACCACACATTGAATTTTACCATTTATGGCAAAAAAAAAAAAATTTCTGGCAGTACACTATCCGTTTTTTTTACAGTTTTTTTTTTTTTTGTTTGTTTTACAGTGCAGCTAATGCAAAGAAAGCCTGGCTGTGTTGAACTTCAGAGTATACCCCTCAGTACATGTTTGGGGCTTTTGCTGTTTGATATACCCATTCTCAGTTATTCCTCTGCCCTTATTTTTCCAAACTGTTGGTGCACATTACAGCATATCTGGCCACTTTATTTCCCCCTCTTCCCATTTCATTGCTTGTTGTACAATGTCCCTCTGACCTAAGGAGACACACAAACTGCTGACACACTGCATAACTGTGTGTGTGTCCGTCAGTGTCTGTGTTTGTGTTGTGGGATTTCATCATCACTGTTGCCCAGAAGAGAAACTGTGTGTTGTTTGTAGTTCATTCTGAGTTAGGACATTGGAGGGGTGAGTGGAGAGCTGTTTACCAAAGTTTAAAAAATATATATAAAAAAAAAAACAATTGTAATTTTAATAGACATAATAGACAAGTCTTGTCTCGTAACAGAGAAATTAAGTCATACCCAGGAGGGAGTGCTCAGCTCCAGCTGGCTTTGAGTCAGTGTGATTCCATAAAACTGTAAATTATACACTCTACTTGTTCTGTCCTCAAAAGTGTGTCAACCTAAGAAAGCATCTCATAGGTATAACTGTTATGTGATTGTGTTTTATCATTGTTTCTGATTTTATTATCAACTCAGGCACAGCACAGAAAATCTCGTTGCATCCCTTGATGCAGTGACAAAGATGTTCTATTCTATTGTATTCTATATCAGATCCATTCATTTGCTGCAATTATTTTATGCATACATGTCTGTCAAAGCTGGACAAGTCTGAAGCAAACTCTTGTTCTTTTACTGTGATTCATTCTCTCTCATTATCATGTAGTCTGTGTAAATGATAATTAGGGAAATGTGTCTTATGAGGCACTATGATAGAATAATGTGTTGTCACTCTTTTTTTAGCCGCAGCTGCTTATTAATTAGAGGAGAACAATGCTCTTGCCAGTGCTGTTTGGGTCAAGTACATAATTATCCTTTGGCCTATTTGGATCAGGTTGCACTGGCCCTTTTGTCTCTTTAGGAATTGGGTCTCTTCAAAAATCAGGGTTTTTTTTTTTTTGTTGTTTTTTTTGGGGGCTTTTTTTGCAGGTAGGCTATATTTCCAGAAATAAACTGTCATTTGTGGTCAAACAGATGTGTAATCACAATTAGAATGATCCTGCAGTGCTCAATATTAAAGCGCCTTGAGGGGACAGTTGTTGTGAATTGGAGCTATATAAGTAAAATTGAACTGAACTGAACTGAATTCAGTATTAGCAAGAAGTTAAATTTCTCCAATATTTTCCTCATTGTACCATGATGAAAACGGTAATCCATATTTGAATACATTAAACATTATGTTTGAATACCTCATCAGTAATGCAAGGAGGGGGTGGAGGAAGGGCATAAAAAGCACAGGACTCTAGACTTACCTCTGTGGTTAATTCAGGCAACAAAAGCACTTCAGTCAAGGTTAGTGACATCTTGGTTTTGTTCAAGTCACTTTTTTCTGTAGTGAATCAGACCACATATTCCCCCTAACCTTAGCCAAGTGTGCTAAATTTAAAAATGTAACAAAATTGTATAAAATAGCAGCAGTCATTACTATATTTTATGTTGTACTGCAAGATTCTGGTTCTAGTGGAAAATAAAAACAATATTTTGTCAACGAACATTTTTAAAAACATTTTTATGTAATTTAGCACAGTTTTACACACAATTTCAAGAAAAAATAAATGCAAATTTCAAATTTCAAACAGTGACATACTTAAGTTGATTCCCAAGCACCAAGTTGAAGGTACAACAATATGACATAACTAAAAGATATTATTCGTATATGAAATATGGAAAAGTCACATGCTTCAGGCATGTCATTGGTTTCTTTTAAGTGTCTTTCATGTGCACTTTTTCTTTTTTTTTTTCAGATTTTGTTTTGTCAATTTTAAAGAGCAATGCAACTTGTATGTTTGATATTTTAATCTCACTACAAAAATACATGGACATTTTATATATATATACACTGTACAGTTGTAAATTCAAATCACAATACACTGTGAAGTGTACGGCCTATTCTGACCTCTTAACATTGCATGGTGGTAGCACCTTAATGTATTAAAATAACCTGCCATCACCATGGAAACAATGCCAATAGAAGTTTTACATAAGGCTCACATAAGGCTGCAACATGAAAGACTGACATTGTCTGTTTCAGGAAGATGAGGATGTTTAGTTGAGCTGAACAAACCCTAAACTTTGATTTGTGTTCTGTGTGGTACCACAATTTTTTTTCACATACAGTACCGTGCTAAAGTTTTAAGCCATCCTTCATTTACATTTTGCTAGAAAAATGGGAAATAGGTGCAGTGTTTTATTGAAACATGCAATAAATACTTTTTTAAAATAATTAATTAATAATTTTTTTTTTTTATTGCTGTGCAATAAATAAAAGCATGTATTTAATACTGATGCTTTCCAGATGGTATTGCATAGTAGATCAAAATCTGAAAGTACTGTGTTCATAATTCCATCTGTGTTCATAATTCCATCAATTTTGACAAGATCTCCAACACCACTGACTGGAATGCAGCCCCAAAACATGACAGAGCCCCCAACTGTGTTTTACAGATGTTGTACTGTTATATCTCTCTCCTGACCTCCTCTGCACATATCACAACAAGAATTTGAACCAAAAATTTCAAATTTGAATTCATCACTCCGTAAGACCTGTTGCCACTGATTTTCAGTCTAGTTTTTGTGTAATTTGACATACCTCAGCCTTTTCTCCTTTTGTCTCCGTGTTTCCCTTCCTTCTTCCTGTTTCCCTAAGAGTGGCTTCTTGACAGCCACCCTTCCACGGACAAAATTTCTGATGAGGCTTTGGCAAACAATAGATGGATCAACTGAAGGGCCAGATGAATCTCTCAGGTCCTGTGTCAGGTCTTTGCCGGAGTTTTTCCTACTTCTTAAGGACATGGCTTTCAGATACTGTGCATCTGCTGTAGATAGTTTTTTAGGCCTGCCACTACTTTTTTTTTTCATCTTCCATTTGTCCAGCTTCCTCAGTTTTTTTAAGAACACACTGCACATGCTTGAATGATTCATAGGTCAGTGTTAAGTGGCTTAACAAGCAAAAAACATTCCTCTGAAAATGGTCAGGTACAAGGACTGCACTGAAAATAAGTGAAAAAGCAGCCAGTGTCAAAGAAAAAACTTTGAAAGACCTTCAGAAAGCCTGGAGAACCATTGCTCAAGACCGCTTTTAAAAATTACAAGAAAGTCTGGCTCCTTGGACACAAAATATAAAGATATGATGGGTGGCTCAAGACTTCTGCACAGAACTGTAGTAGATTTATTATTTTGTTTTATTCTTGCCATTACTTTTGTTTTCAGTTGCTGCTTGGTTAGATTTAAGCACCAAAACTATTTGCAAAGGTTTGGGAAAAGTTCATGGCTACTTCTTGTGTTTTTTTCATATAACATTTTCAGAAAAGCTATAGTGTTGTCACCTGCCTGGGGTAGTACATGTCACTGTGGTAACCACAACAATGTAGGATAAGCTTGTTGCTTTCCATATTGAAAGTTGAACATGTTAATGTGAACACATTATGCACCACACCCAAATAATACAGTGGTATTGCAGAGTTGGATGGTTATGACTCCAAAGACCTTTCTCCTCTGATTAGTAGCATTGATAAAGAAATTACCAACAGACCAAAATCACAATATAATGCTGCTGTCAGGGAGGAGATGCAGTATTCTAAAACATACATGGAAGCTAAAATTTACTCCCTATGGGTTATTTGACTGGAACAATATGTAAAATATTCTAAAGGTGTAAAATATCTAACGGCACAGTAAGGCAAGTGCATGTTGTGATTAATGACATCTTGAAAGAATCGTGACTCTATGAGGACAGTTGTGAGAAATATAAAGAGAGAGTGATGTAGAGCAAATAACTGAAGGAAAGCATTCATGTGATTTCTGCTTCACTGACAGCATCCCTGCCTGTTCAGAGGATAAACTAGATACTCTCCTCATGTGTTTTATGGGCTGCCATAACTCTTGACACCCACTATGACTATTTTGACTGTGTTTTGTTTCTTGGGAAGGAACACACACCTGCACCTGCAGGGCTACAGATGAGTTTGCTGATGCAAGGGGATGGATGTCCCCAACCTTCATATGACCAGGAATGACCCTATGAGCCAGTTCAGGCCCCCCGCTGTCTTTTTCTCTCGCCCATAAATTTTGAGGGAGGGATTATAGATTCTCATTTGGCAAGTCCGTTTAGCTCCCGCAAAGCTGCCATCAGCCTTTGACTGGAGGAGCCTCCAAAACATGAGCCCTGCAGCATGGGGGTCTGTGTGCTAAAGCTGAGGTTTTGCAGCAGGCAGCCCCTTTCTCCGTGACAGTCCCTGCCCCGGAGCTTGACGTGGTGTCAAGCCCAGGTGCCTCGGTGGCTCAGCTCCTCTCTGCATTCCAGACAGGCCAGATCCAGGCTCTGACAGGCTTGGTCTGTGGGGAGAGGCTGAGTCCAGACGCTGTTTTGACCCTGCTGCCCTTCTGTATGTTGTTTACCTTCAGGTGTTGGCACCTGCTCAAAGGAAAAAAAAATAAAACAGCGATGTCTGCTTCTACCTTTCCCAGACAGGAATCAGAAATTGACAATGCTGGGGCTCAAAACACCTCAGCCAGACCATGTGGGCCCTGTGGGGCTGCCAAGAGCTGACTGGAGCTTGACCATAGCTTAAGCAGGTTCTCCAGGCCAAATGTACCTTCATCTTTTTACCTTGACAAGAAAAAGAACATTTTAATCAATCAAAGTTTGTCTATTGCAGCTTTAAGGAAAAGAAAAACACTTCTGACAACACTGAATGTTAAATGTGTTTTAATTCATGCAGTTTTCAAATATAGAATGAGTGGCTGTCAGGTCATGCAGCATTTGAATCAACTTGAACTACGAGCAAACCTTCAATTACTTAAGGAATAAAAAGAAAAGATAAGAAATCAGCATGTTGGCGATCTCGCTGTAAGCTCGCTCTAAATAATTGCCTGTGTGGGCAGGCCCAAACCGCCACCTTGTTGCACCTTGCTTCGGTGTGAATGTTTTTTTTTTTTTTCATTAGCTTGATTTGATATCATTTTCTTGCATTTTGTCCAACAATGTGACGTCCAAATGAGAAATGGAAAATACAATGCAGATTTAAATACATTTGGCCTTTCAAATTGGAGGTTAAAAAGACTGGACGGCAATTACAGCAAACATACTTCCTTGCTGTCGGTTTACTGCTCACTGCTTCTTTCTTAGCGAGCATTAGTGCATGAGTAATTATGGAGAATTATTCAACGGGAGCATAATTATGCAAAGTCTTTCAAATGACGGACAAATCTGTTGCATTATGTTCATTGTTTTGCAAATGCGGTTGATGATTTTGTTATCTGTCTCTTGCTCTGCAACACCTGTTTTGTATAATTAAAACAAACTCTGACATGGGATTATGAGTGTGGCAATCAGCTGAATCATGAATGCCATTCAACCTCAGAAAATAGTCAGCTAATGGCTGTCCACAGGTGATTTTTAGTTTTCATAGGAACAGTCTGTGTCAGCCGTGTGGGTGGCTCATGCCCAACCAGATCACAAGTGTGGATTTTGAATTCATTGGTCTCTGGCTTCAGTGTGAAGTGATGTATTTTTAGAATATTCACAAAATAGGCATATTCATAATGTTTTATGCTATGATCCTCATTAATGACAATAAACAGAGATCTGCAGCATAGCTTTGATCCTTGTTTGGCAATATTTACCATTAATTTATAATGGTGTAACAATTTTATTATCATATTTGTGTAGTTTTGCTTTTTTCCTTTTTAGCTGACACTGAGGACACTGAAGAAGAACATGTACATTTTACATTAACAGAGGAATTCGATCACAGAAAATTTGCAGAAATAAACCCCATTATTGTAACTTTTTCAATTTTCAATCTTTTCAGTATTCACAAGTAGTTTAACTCTTTCCCCCATAAAGATGACATTTGACAACAACCCTAATAAGCATCCAAGGGGGAAAGAGTTAAAACTCTAAATTGATGTACAATATAATGTAGATACAAGCAAATATAAAGACATTTAAACAATGATGTATTAATCATCAAATGTATCTGTTCATGTGATGCATTTCCAACTGGTTTATTATTAATGACAGCTTGATAACACATTAACATTATTGTTGTTAAATATAATCAGGGGGCTAACCCATGGTTTTGTGGCTATAATTTACTGATGTTCCCTGAATGCAGCACATGCAGGCATTGGTAAAGTTACTGTTTTGAAAAGAGCAGCTACTGAGACACATTTACTAAATGCATATGTGTTATTGTGAAAATGTGACTGTGCAGAACAACATGAGTGAGTGACTGAAATCGTTTGTCGCAGGAAACCAAAGACAAAAAAATAAATGAAGTTATATAAAAAAACATGTCCAGCTATCTTTGTGAGAACAAGTTTGAATTTCAGATCATCAGTGTGATGAAATTTTGGCCCTCATTTTTTTCACACCCCTACAATTGGCTGTTTGAGTGTTAAGACTCAGTTTTAGGCCTAAAGTCAAAATTAAGTTCAGTTTAGGAATAGGATTGGGTTTCACATTCACTTGTAATGGGTAACACAGGGGTAAGAGGCTTGGCAATGCATTAATATCAATGCATATTCTCACAAAGATGCCAGACAAACATGCCTGTGTATCTGTGTGTGCCATCTCCTCTATACACAAAGAGTGAAGCAAGCACTGTAGGGGACACACTGGTACAATTTTTGGCCAATGAATGAGAATGGCTCATCCAAATTAACTCAAATTCAGCACCACTTAGTCGGGCCCCTGACAACGTACCTGTCAAATCTGAAATGGAACAGATGAATGGCTTTCAAGAAAGGCAAAAAACATATAGACGGAGTGGTGGGCACAGAAATATCTTGAATTATTAGTAGGATGGACTTCACACCTTCCTTTATTATCAACCATTTATTTACTTACTTAACCCAGATCCTACCAGCTTGGGGACCTGCAGACTCCAGAGTTAAACGTTTTCTCATATCACAGATTTTTTTTATATTACATTATGCAATTCAATTCAATTCAATTCAATTTTATTTATATAGCGCCAAATCACAACAACAGTCGCCTCAAGGCACTTTATATTTTAGGGTAAAGACCCTACAATATTAGACAGAAAACCCCAACAGTCAGAAGACCCCCTATGAGCAAGTATTTGGCAACAGTGGGAAGGAAAAACTCCCTACAGGAAGAAACCTCCGGCAGAACCAGGCTCAGGGAGGGGCAGCTATCTGCCATGACCGGTTGGGGGTGAAGAGAAACAGAAGAGAGCAGAGGGAGACAGGACAAAAAGGCACACCTATGGGAGAGAGACAGAGTTAATAATAGCTAATGATTATGGTACTATGAGGTCTTTAAGATATGGTGGGACCTGATTTTTTAAGACTTTGTATGTGAGGAGAAGGGTTTTAAATTCAATTCTGGATTTAACTGGTAGCCAATGAAGAGAAGCTAATATGGGAGAAATATGGTCTCTCTTTCTAGTCCCTGTCAGTACTCTCGCTGCAGCATTCTGGATTAATTGAAGGCTTTTCAGGGAGCTCTTAGAACAACCTGATAATAATGAATTACAATAGTCCAGCCTAGAAGTATCTGCTTGGGTGTCATATTTCTAAGATTTTTAGGGCCAAGTACAATAACCTCAGTTTTATCTGAATTTAGAAGTAGTAAATTAGAGGTCATCCAGACCTTTATATCTTTAAGACATGCCTGTAGTTTAGGTAATTGGTGTGTGTCATCTGGCTTCATGGATAAATACAGCTGGGTATCATCTGCATAGCAATGAAAATGTATGCTATGTTTTCTAATAATACTGCCTAAGGGAAGCATGTATAATGTAAATAGAATCGGTCCCAGCACAGAACCCTGAGGAACTCCATAATTAACTTTAGAGTGTGAAGAAGACTCCCCATTTACATGAACAAATTGGAGTCTATATGATAAATATGATTGAAACCACTGTAATGAAATTATTTGATTCCCAAGGTATGTTCTAAACTCTGCAGTAAAATATTGTGGTCAACGGTATTGAATGCTGCACTGAGGTCCAACAGGACAAGCACAGAGAGGAGTCCACTGTCAG